>WEIU01006515.1:48140-89549 GCA_013389925.1 Aegithalos caudatus | reverse complement strand
CCTTTTTCCTCCTCCATCCCTCCACCCCCATCCCCGCGCTGGGCGGGACCGATGGTTATCTAACCCTCGGGGAAGGCGGCGGGGGCAGAAAGAGCCCCATCTGCTGCAGCAGCGGGACCGTGGCCGGGCGGCGCTCGCCCTGGGCCGCTCCCGCGAAGTAGGTCATGGAGCCGGTCCTTCCCTCCCGGCTCCCCCGCTCCCCCCCCGCGCCACACGTGACGGGCGCCGGCAGCCGGATCAGCCGCTCCTGCTGCGCCGGGAATCCAGCCCGCAGTGCCGCACTGAGATGGCGCCGGGGCTGCGCCACCGATGCCCCAGGCAGCGCCTGGAAAGTGTTGCCCCCGCCGTGGGGATTTACTGCGAGAAGATTCATCCGTCGCTTCTTGTTGATTGTGGAGAGCCGCCTTGACCTAGTGGAGAGCCTTTGTTTTTGTTTGCTGTTAAAAAATTGAACCGTTTTTAAGCCTTGCGTTGATGCTTCGATCAACTAGAAAGATGACATTTTAAGTGGTACCTTTAAAGAGGATGTTCTGAGGTCAGCAGTGGGAGAATTCTTAAAGAATTAAATGTCTTAAGGCGGCAGTTCACACAGCTGAGCGCCGGAAAGGACAGTGCGTTCGAGTCTTTGCTTTGGATTAATTCAGCTCGTGTTGGAAAACACGTCTGTGCAATACGTTACATAAAATTTATTTCTATTTAACTATGCCTAATTCTTCCAATACCCGTTTGTAATCCTGCCGTGGAGGCAAACAACTATAATAAGACGGTTCTTAGGCTTTATCGGGTTCCCTCTGCCTTCTGCTGAAATGCGTCCATATTGTGTTTAACTTAAAACCTCTGAGCGGCACACCAGCACTGTGTGAACCGAACATATTTTTGAAAAGTTTGACAAGTGAAGGCTTTAAACATTTTGGAAAAAGAAACCAAAAAATTGTGTTTCCCGAAGATGTTGGCAGACATCGCCTAAAGTTTTGTGAGCAGTACTTGCCTCAAACATGAAGACTATAATGTCTTAGTAGTGCTGTTACAGTTAAAAATATCTCGGGTCTCTGCAACTAAAGTGCCCAGCTGAATTGGCATTACTTGTGCTGGAGTTTCTGTAGCAAGAAAGCGGCGAAGCCACTGACCCAAATCTGAATGCATTTGAGTGCAGTGAAATTCAGTCTGTTAAAAAATGTCTCTTTACCTTGCACGTAGTGTGAAGCACAAGTCTGTGGTAGTGACTTGGTGGGGGTGAGATACTCTGCTGTCCTTGCTGCCCTTGTGGGTGTGTGTTATTGGTGGGTATAAAAACATTAAAGATGATGCAGCATAATAGGAGACCTGATTTGGTGTGATACAAAAAACCCTTTTCACTTATCAAAGCAAGCTACTGTAAATTTTTTTCTTTATATCTTAGCATAAATTAATGGTAAAACATGTTGATGCTTGTCTTACTTCTTCCAGTTTTCTGGTCTAGACTTGAATTCCTCAGACTCTCAGAGTGAAGGAATCTCTACAAGCAGTAAGTACACGCAAATTCTCAAGCTTACAAACAGTTTCAGTAATTGGGGTTTTACAGCTGTGGAAAGGAATTTCTAAAGCCAAAGTTTATAGAGGCTGAAGAGGAAATAGGAGGTAGCCAGTTAAGCTTGCATTGAAAACACTGTGTGTTTTAGATGGAACCACTTAATTTTGTAGTGGTACAGTATATATGCACATTTCTGAAGCACTTAATTAGCTTGAGAGAACTTAGTGTTCCAGTTCTGTCCCAGATTTTCAGTTGCCTCATCTGAGGCCACTGATTGTAGTAATGTGGTGATTTATCTTCTTAAAATATACAGGTAGAGTGTTAACTCTGCTGATCTCAGTTCATTAAATAGAAAGTGATACTGATACATGCAAGGCTTAAGTTTGTTTAAGGGGAGGGGAGTCTTCCAGAAGTCCACCTTCAGTTTGTGGCTGGTATGTTCTCATCCATGTTGCTTTAGCAGACAGATATTTCTGGATTGTAAACAGGAATGCTATTCAGGGGCAATTAGGTGTGGTTTCTGGTTTGATCTGAGCTGAATGGATGGGGATGGGTGAGTTTAAGGGGAAAGAAAAATATTGGTAGTAATACTGTGAGTGCCAGTACTTGAATGTCACAGTGAATATCTTGAGTATCTGGCAGCAGCTTAAGCCTTAATGTGTTCTAGGAAGACGAGCTTTTGTTGTAGGCCCTGTAACACCCATAAATGGGTGTGGGATTCAGTCAGGGGAACACAAGCCATGTGTGCCTTAAACCAGCTGCCTAAGTGAGCATGCAAGAACTTTAAACTTCAGCTGAGAGCATGCTACCAAGTGCTGTATTGAAGGATTCTTGTTTAAAACGCTGCAAGAGGCCTTAGAGGCAGATGTTTTTCCTAAGCAGAAGCTGTTGTTGACAAGATGGTGCTGACACCACGGGCCTCTAACACTGCCTTTCTTTTGTCCTTCAGAAGGCCGATACATTCCTCCTCACTTGCGGAACAGGGAAGCTTCAAAGCAGGGTATGTATCAGAAACACTGGCTACACTTCACTGGTTCTTGCATCTCTAGGAGCACACTGCAGGCTCTGACAGTACTGCTGAAAGCATTCCACTGTCCTGTGCAAAACATGGTAACTTCTGCTTCTAGCATGCTCTTCTAGATCCTTTCACCAGCTTATATCCTAAACTCAAGTTCGGTGTCTGACTGACAAAATACCTTCTGTGTTTGTGTCTGTAACAATTAGCTGTGACTGAAGCAAGGTGGAGTCTCCCATCTTAACTTGCCATGTAATCTTGAGTGTTGGTCTGAATGGGTTTTGTGGGTTCTAGTTTTTTGCTAGTGACTGTGTTGTGAACTTACAGCAATCAGTTGTTTAATATGAACAAACAGCCCAGTTTCACTTTTTGAATACATATTTTGCACAGAGATATTGTCCTTGTTCAGCTTCCTGCCCTGCAGTTTTTATGTAAGCCCCTGGGAGAACTTGCAGAAGGAAATGCAGGCTGTTGATGAAGCAAACACGAAGTACGTGACCTAGTTTGGTCACGTGTTTACACAGGGGTTTATGCTGAGAAATGGCCCTGCCATCTTCCATTTGAATCTAAACAGAACATAACACAAGAGTAAAAGTTTCTTGGAACACTTCAGTGAAGTAAATTGTGACCTTTCTGTGTAAGATCCCGAGGGGGCAGGTGCTGCAGCACGTGTTTTGTGTCTGGTGACTTGGGTGGATATGAGAGAAACATTTCCTTTAACACCTATTGAAATATACCAGAATGCAGCAGCTGGAACACTTCCTGCAGTGCTGCAAGTAAAGAATTGAGGTTTTGTGGCATGGGAGGACTTTAATCTCTTGTTTCTAAAGCAGTAAACTTTCACAGATTCTTTTCAATACTGCAGGAGGATGTCTTGCATTATGAGTGGGTGGAAGGACAATTCCTAAGTGATAAAATATCTACCTTCTGGAGCTATGTCACTTTAAATCTGACTAGATGAAAAGTGCTTCATTCTAGTCTTAAGCCATTTGAAGAAAGATGAATCTGTTTTTGGCTTGCCTTCATATGTGTCCAAGCTTGTGGGTTTTCTGGGTTTTTGTTTGTTTGGGGGGGTTTTGTTTACTTGTTTTGTTTTTGTTATGTAAAAGAAGTATGGCCTGAAGCACCAAGTGATGAACAGTGTGTTTGTTACCAGAGCTGAATGTTTCAGGAAAAGGAGAGGGATTGGTTGGCAGCCAGTTCAGTGCTTTTGTTCCCAGTCACACTGACCTCCAATATGAGCAGTCTTCCAAGAAACTGACTTGCCAAATCTGAGGAATGTGCAGGTTTCTCAAAAACAGGAGACAGCGTTAAGGTGGTTGTGAACATTTGCTGTTCGTAGATTTCTTCTTGTGTTATGTTTAGTAGTAAGTTTTGTGGGTAAATGATGCAGTAACCCTGAGTTCTTATCATGGCCTATTATGGGTAGGACAGGCATTTGTACTTTCCTGTGTGCAAAATCAGAGTTCAGACATGGCAGTGTGGGTGTGATTACGTAAGGCTTTTCTGAGGGTTTAAACTTTGCAAAAAGGTAAATAGGTCATGAGACCATAATCTGACGTGGGCTTGTTCAGTCAATAGTTGGCTGCCAACTTTCCTTGGTAAACCTAATGTTTGAAAATTGCCTTTAAACCTGGCTGAGTGCTGTGCTACTTGGCCTCTTCCTGGTTTCCTGTGACAAGGTTCTGAATTGCTGAATGGAAAAGTTCAGGACCCTGTTGGAAGCATCATGAATTTAGACTTGCAAAGCTGAACTGTCTTACCATGTAGGATGATTTGAAGTCTGTTCTACAGTTGTACTTCCATTAAAGTTATGTTTGCTTCTGTTACATAACTCAGTGATTTCTTTAGCTGCATTGAAACTGTGCTGAATTTTGTCTGCCCCTTAGAATTTTTGATGACAGACTGTTCAAAGCTTAGGTGTGAGGAATCAACCTTGCATGGTAGTGTTCTAACCACCAAACAAATTCCTGGTGGCAACCTTATGAGTATAGTAACCTGATTGAAAAAAAAATCTTCCATTTACCTGCAGATCTGTCACAGTAATACTAAACTATTATGCTTTATAAATGTGGAGTAGGGCAGTACAAAACTGCAGGAAATAACAGGATGCATAAAAATAATGTCCTTAGGTTACTTAATGGTAGCTCTGTTTCTCAGCTGTGGGAGCTCGGTATGCAGGGCTGCCTGGCCTGAAGTGTCTTGCTTCCATGAGCTCAACTTGGTAATACTAAAGCTTGTTGTCATGTAAGTTTCTTCTTAAATTTCCTGGAAGTAGCTTCTGCATATTTAAACTGTAATCTGATCTATAGTAGATCAAAAAGTAAATGTTAAGAACTCACCTTAAAGGTCTTATCCACCCTAAAGTAATTTAGAATTCTATTTCTCCCATCTTTAAAAGAAATAATTATTGCTGCTGCATGTGGCGGGTTTTCAAGTGAGCTGGCAGTGATTTGTGTTAGAGTCAAATGTGAATTAAAATGCTGGTTGAGGGAGACACAACTAATCTGTTCATAGGTGTAAGGAATACAGAACTGCTCTGGAAGTTGATTAACTTAGTGAATTCTTATCCCTGCTGTGAGGAAGATGTGCTGGATGGAGTCTCTACAGGTTTTTAATTATAAAAAAATACCAAAATCCTTGGCATTTTAAGGGATTTCCTGGTAGTCCTTGTAATCATTCTCTTCAGTTTAGAGAAGCTGCTGGTCTGTTACGTGTTTACTCAGGGCATTTACTTCAGTTCTAATTTGCCATTTGATGTCTGAAATTCTAACTGTTATGCCTGTTATTTACTTAGAATTGGCTTGTATGGCCTGGGCCTTTGGTTCTCTGCTGATCTACAAATAAAGTCAGAGTAGGAATGCCAGACTGAATGGTGAATTGGTGAAGCAGGACGTCTTTGGTGTCAAAGTTGCTGTGCTGCCTTAAAATTATGACAATGTACCAGCTTCAGAAATGAGTGCTGTAGTGAGCTAGGTAAATGAGGTTGTCTGTAGACTATTTGGAGCATAAAATTTTGACTCTCTAAGATGCTCAGGCTTGGTAGAAGATCCTAAGTATAGTGTCAACTCAGGTTTTTCACTGTTATGAAACGACATCTGTATCTGAAGGTGGCTCTGTCAGTATCACTGCTGTTAGATCTCTTGGCAGGATAACATAGCCCAGTGGTTGTAGTGTGGCCTGAAAGTTACTCATAATAAAATCTGTATTTAGCTATCTTCTAAACAAGCCAGAACAACTTTCTTCAAGTTGTCATCTTTAAGGACTAATGTTGCTTCTTAAAGCAGTTTGGAGGTGTGGCAGCTCATTCCATAATTTTGTGTGCTGAACAACTTCATGGATGGATTACTTCTGCTGTCTGTTTCAGTTATTCAAACAAAAGAGTTACAGTTACCACAGTAAATTTCAAAGTTCCCTTGTGACCAGTACGTTTCTGGATTCTGCATACTAGAATTTCTTAATTAAAAAATCAGAGGCAATGTCAATGGCACTCTACAGAACATCCAAAAAGGTAGGGTAATTCTGGTAGCAAACCCTTTTCAGAGACTGAGCCTAGAACAGCCCCTTTCTTTGGAATGAGTTTGTTCTGTGGTTGCTTTTATTGTCTCATGAATAGATCTGGACTGGTTTTGTGCTGTGGAGCTGGCAAAGCATGCTCACAAGAGTGACATTTGTTTATCTGTTCTGTTATTTAACTTATTCTCTGCTGGAATCCCACAGCTGAGGTCAACAACATTACACAGACTTGGGTGGGTTGGACCTCTGAAAGAGAATTTATAATTTCTTAGTCCAGTACCAGAGCAGTGTTTAAAGTTTCTGCTACCTCACAGACCCTGGCAGCAAAATAAAAGTGATTTTTTTCCCTCTGGTATTGGCAAGCTGAGATACTTTGTATTCTTTTGAGTTAACATACCTAAGTAGGCACCTACCCTAGTCAGGGGTAAAAAGGCTGTGGAAAAATTCAGTGTGATTAATTTTTTGTGAAGAGCTCCATATAGCTTCTTTGTGTATAGTGCTGATACTTTCAGTCTGTGCAGATCACATTGCTTTGTGTACTTGCAGTATGGTATAATATTCTAACCTCTGTTTTTATTTTGGATACCATTTATTGATCTCTGAGTGGCCTTGTTGACCTCCAAAAATTAAATGTGTGGTCAAGGATTTGTGTTGGAGGGATGATGTAGATAAGGCTTGGCAAGATTCAACATCTTAAAAGTTTCTTCTGATACCCATCTTTCCAGGGTAGGCAACTGAAATACTTGTACTGAGGTTTTTTTAAAAATTCCCAACATGCTTGTACATGCAGGGAGAAATTTCAGTTCTGATGGGTGATGAGAAATGCTCAGTCCCTTTTTGAGCAAGTCTTAAGGTTCACACGTGTTCCATTCATGAAGGAATTCAGTCCCACAGACCTTTCAGCGCAGGTTTCCTGGACAGAAGTGCTGTTATGCTGTAGGAGCCTGGGTTGTGCCACGTGTGGCTGACTGCCTTTCTCTGCCAGGTTTCGACAGCGGCGGCTGGAGCTCCAGGCGAGACAAGGATGCCTACAGCAGCTTCGGCGCGCGCTCCGACCGCGACGCCAAGTCCAGCTTCTTCGACCGCGGCACCGGATCCCGCGGAGGGAGGCGAGTACTTGTTTGTCCGGGTGGTGCACGTGGAGCCTGCCTCAGCTCTGGCACTGCACCCCTAATCTTGATGTTGAAATTAGAGTTCCAGGTGTGAGCAGATGAGGTAGGAGGAGTCTGGGAGGGGAGGAGAGAGGGAGAGAACCTTGCCTTTAAAGCTACGTGATTTCAAGGATGGGCCGCTTGCATGTGTTGAAAAATGTGCCCTGTAGTCTGCCACCAGGCACTCCCTGCAGCTGTAGTGACTGGCTGACCTCAGCATTCACCAGAGAAGTGCTAGGTGGGTGGCTGCTTCCAGGAGAACCGTGAAGAGCTGTTGGGAGCACACACAATACATCACTATGGATTTTTTTTTTTTTCATTTCAATTTTTTTTTCTTGTTTAAAAAGTGTAGTTAATAAAACTGGGTGAGACTCTTGCAGGTTCTCTGCCTTACTTGATCAGTCTTACACACATCATGCGTTGTATGCACAAGTGTGGTGAGAGTGACCTTTATCGACTACTTAGTAAAGCTGACCTAGTCCTGTATCCAGACTTTTCTCAAACATGATTTACCAGGCCAAAAGCTAAACAGTTGAGGTAAGGACTTCTTCCACCTTCTTTCCAAGTCAGTAATACAGGTGAGCTCCCTCTTTATGAAGTAATTCTATAACATAATGGAGGTATTTGGTCACATGTGCGGTGGGGGAATAAAGGAACAAGTTGCAATGCTGGAGGGTTTTATCTGGATATGGGAGACCTGTGTAGAATGAGGCAGAAGAAAGGGTGGGGTGAATACAAAATACTGCTGCTTAGGAGGTTTAAACAGAGCTCCCTACAAAGAAGTGGCAAAGACTGAGCAACTTGGATTGCAGCTCCACTGGCAGATGGCTGTTTACATTTTTTATGCATAATCAAATAAAACCGGCGATACAAAGTTCACTGTGCTAAGCTAAACTGAGCTCTGAAATCATGGCAAACTCTCAGGTCTGACAGAAAAAAAATGTGACCTGGTCTGATGGCCAGGACTAATTTCTGTTCTTAGGTCAAGAAGCAAGTGTAGATAACCTGATGATTTTGAATTGTTTCACAGCTGTGTATGTAATACACAGAGCATACACTGCCTTGATTCTGCATGTCAGCAGCCCCTGTTGCCTGGGAAGGGTGTTGTGATTCTCGTGCTGTGTTTAGATACGAGGAGCGGGGCAGAGGAGGGGACTACGACCGGAGTGGCTTCGGCAGATTTGAGCGTGGTGGGAACAGCCGCTGGTGTGACAAATCAGATGAGGATGACTGGTCAAAGCCTCTCCCCCCAAGTGAACGTCTGGAACAGTAAGTCATGGAACAGTACTCATCCATGGGGGAGGCTCATTTGATAATTCTAGCAAGTAAAAATGCTTTCCTCTTCTGTTTTTAGGGAACTCTTTTCAGGAAGCAATACTGGCATTAACTTTGAGAAATATGATGATATTCCTGTTGAAGCAACAGGCAGCAACTGTCCCCCACATATTGAAAGTGTAAGTTTTTTAAAAGTTTGTTTTGCTAATAGATGTAATAGTGACTATTTTGCATTGGTAGCTTGATGTCTGGAGTTCAGGGAGGAAAGGAAAATACTGTCTTTCCTTCCTACAGCTAAGCTGTTTTGCAGAAGAGGGTTGCATATGGTGAACTAAGGGAATAAATAGTGTAAGCTTTTTCAGTTAACACTCATTGCTTACTTTTTAACTGTAACTTGTCCTTAAACAGTGAACCTGTGAAGAAGTGGAAGTACTTTGAAGGTGTTGATTTGGGAGCAAGTGCTAAGGCATAGGCACTGTTAGACTAAGCACAGTGTGTGTGCTGATGCAGTCTTCACTTCAGGCTTGGTTGGCTTTTAAAGAATTGCTTAGAAAACAGGACTAAATGTTTGTATGACTCTCTAAACTTCATAGACAAGTTCAAGATGAAGGGCTGAAACAGGAACTACCTTATAAATGATTTGTTAAACTGAATGTTGTGTTACATGGTGGTTGAAGGGAAGGATTCTGGTCTTACTTCTTTTAAATCTCTCGCAGTTCAGCGATGTTGACATGGGAGAAATTATAATGGGAAACATTGAACTCACACGCTACACCCGTCCTACTCCAGTCCAGAAACATGCAATACCTATTATTAAAGAAAAGAGAGACTTAATGGCCTGTGCTCAGACAGGTGAGTTAATAACTCTTTGCTGCTTACTCTCAGTAGAAGTGGGGTCTTGTATTACTGCAGGTAAGAGGTAGAACCTCCTGCAGAGTGTACTGAAATAATTGTGTTGGAAGCTAATTACCTTTGGTCTTGCATCTGCTTTAGATGTGACTTGACTGTATTTACTGTGTTTGTACTGAGACATACTCATGTCTTAAACCACATTCACTTCAGGGTTTTGGGGTGCTGAGGGTGCTCCAGTGCCACGAGTAGCAGCCATATTCCAATGCAGGTGTTACTGGGAATGTGCTACTGATAAAAGATTAGTGCTGTCGTTGATAGTAACTAACTCTTGCTAATACTGGCTTGTATTCTCCTAGGGTCTGGGAAAACAGCTGCATTTCTTCTACCAATACTGAGCCAGATATATGCAGATGGCCCTGGTGATGCCTTGAGAGCAATGAAGGCAAGTATTCAAATATCCAGTCCTGGAAGAGTGATGACCAATGTCATAGGCTTGGGGGTTTTTCCCTTCCCACATGAGCTGATGTGTGCTACTGAACACAACAGCTGGTCTTAAATGTTATTGTCATTTTTGGGTATGATAGGGAAGCATATCAACTTGAAGGAGACTTCAGGTGTTTACCTTAAAAAATCCAGGCTGTGGATTACTTTTTTTTTTCCTACTGAAGCTGTATGCGTGACTATGCCAATTTTTTTTTAATGAAGGATTTTGTTGCATAAGCTTAAAAGACACTTCCATTGCTACAAAAAGCAATGTGGTCACCCATCTCTGTAATAATTTCAGAATAGGGAGTACCTGGTTCTATGGCTGTTACTTCTCTGCTGTTGAAGTTTGGGATGGCAGTGCTGGTTTTAGAGACCAAGATTGTACAGCTGTTGCCATAGTAACCCACAGCTGAACCTTGGGCACTGTAATAGGGCTGCCTTCAGAGACAGTGCTCAAATTGACTCTCAGTCATGCTTTATCTTTCTTAAACTTGGTGACCTGTCAGAAATATTGCCTGTAGTAGCTTTTTTCTTTCCCTTTGTGTTTCGGATGCTCATGCCAAGGTTGTTTTTTTCTTCAGGAGAATGGGAGGTATGGGCGCCGTAAGCAATATCCAATCTCACTGGTCTTGGCTCCCACTAGAGAATTGGCTGTGCAGATCTATGAGGAAGCCAGAAAGGTATATCCAATAGTTTATTATTACAACATAGCTCAAGTAGAACTTTTCTTGGAGCTAACTTACTTTGTTTTACAGTTTGCATACCGCTCCAGAGTTCGCCCCTGCGTTGTATACGGTGGTGCAGACATTGGCCAGCAGATCCGTGACTTGGAACGTGGATGTCACTTGCTTGTAGCAACTCCAGGACGACTGGTTGATATGATGGAGAGGGGAAAGATTGGACTGGATTTCTGCAAGTAAGTAAATTGTTGCTTGTCCATATACAAATGACTTTAAGAGGGATACAGTTAACCTCAGATAGCTTTTGGACTGCCTGAACATCTAGTTGGGAACTTGTAAGCCAGTGCAGACACCAGAGCACAGCTTACAGAAGAGTGTTCTAAAGATGTTTTTTTACTGCTATTTTAGGTACCTAGTCCTTGATGAAGCTGACAGAATGCTTGATATGGGGTTTGAACCTCAAATTCGTCGAATTGTTGAACAAGATACTATGCCACCAAAGGGGGTTCGTCACACCATGATGTTCAGTGCTACTTTCCCCAAGGAAATCCAGGTACTTTACAAGAGTTTAAATACTGAAAAAGCTCATAATGCCAAAGAAATTGCATCTTTGGAAGGAAGGCGCAGAAGTATTACTTGATTGTGATTTTTTTTTTTTCCCCTTTTTTAGATGCTTGCTCGTGACTTCCTTGATGAATATATCTTTCTGGCTGTTGGCAGAGTAGGTTCTACATCTGAGAACATCACACAGAAAGTGGTATGGGTGGAAGAGCCAGACAAACGATCGTTCCTGCTTGACCTGCTAAATGCCACAGGTAAAGGACAGCTGCAGATAAGCAAATGAGGTAAAATTCACAATAGGCAAATCTGATGACTCAAGCAATAAGAATTCCTGTTGATTAGGTGAATGAAAAAGGTATTTTGTTGACATGCAGTTAATGTGTTGCACTTGCTAAATGCCAGGATGGAGTTTATGTAAGCATGTCTGTTAAAAAAATGAGGAGGGAGGTCCCCAGTGATGCTACTTTGGAATAAACAGGCAGAGAATTGAATCTGCCTATTACCAGGTCATGGAGCCTGTATTTGTCTGTGCAGCTTTTCTTCTGCTAATCTGGGCTTAATTTGGTGGGGGTTTTTTTGGTTTTTTTTTTTCTTTTTAAGGTAAAGATTCCTTGACTCTGGTGTTTGTGGAAACTAAAAAGGGAGCAGATGCTCTCGAGGACTTCCTGTACCACGAAGGCTATGCCTGTACAAGTATCCACGGGGATCGCTCCCAGAGGGACAGAGAGGAGGCGCTGCACCAGTTCCGCTCTGGCAAGAGCCCCATTCTTGTTGCCACAGCAGTAAGTGAGATCTGTAAAACTCGAGGATGTGAGCCCATTTCTTGGCCTGTGGAGCCTTACTAAGGTTTTATTGAATCCTTTAACCACCAGGTAGCAGCAAGAGGGCTGGATATCTCAAATGTAAAGCATGTCATAAACTTCGACTTGCCAAGTGACATCGAGGAGTACGTGCATCGTATTGGTCGTACAGGCCGTGTAGGAAACCTTGGTAAGTGTGACCTGGGGTTTTCACAGACAGCACTTCACACCTCAGTTGACATGTGCAGTGGTATTGGCCGAGTTAATGAATTTCAAATAAGTACTTGAGAGAAGCCTGTGAGCTGCTCTCTGTGACCAAAAGCTGGTCACTGCTGTCAGGCCACTGGGAAGTTTACCAGTTGCTTTGGGTAATGTTCTTAATGCCATCAAAAGGCACACTTACTACATGTAAGCCTGGTGTCTCCTGTGTCTTGTCAGTAAATGTGATTTTGTGACTAGCTGTGGTGGAATAATGGTCTCAAACAGCTTTATCTTTAATTCTAGTATTCTCAGGCTTGTCTGTAAGGAACTGGAATATGGAATGGGTTTAGGTGCTGTGGTGTACTTGAATTGTGTGTAGCTAAAACTGGATAACTACTTCAGGTCTTGCCACTTCATTCTTCAACGAGAGGAACATAAACATCACAAAGGACTTGCTTGATCTCCTTGTGGAGGCTAAGCAGGAAGTACCATCTTGGCTGGAGAACATGGCCTATGAACAGCATCACAAAGGAGGAGGCAGCCGTGGGCGATCCAAGAGGTAAGAGGCACAGCTTTGGCTGGAGGTGTATAGTCAGTCCATTGAGAGACTTCTGTGACTTGTTCTGTCTCAGAAAATACAGTTAGAGGATGATAAGTGCAGTATAAGCTGAGATGGTTTTTGCAAAGGTGACAGAGTTGGTCTGGTTTTGTTCTTTCTATTCATAGGGCGGTTAACACATAAGACCTCTTTACTCTTAAGCAAGCAGCTAGATAGAGCTGAGATAAAGTGATGTTAAAAAACCATTTTAGAACTGTAAAAGCAGCTATAAAACAATGCCTGTACCAGAGATGTACCTTAAGGAGCTGTTTTGATGTTTAGGAGAAAGTAATGCAATGCCTCCTGACAAAAAGGCCACTTGTAAAACAGTTTTGCCATGGAAGCCTAAAACACTGTAATATAAACCTTTATTTACTGGCTTACAGGGGTAGGATGAGAGAACACTTAATGTAGTTCACACGATCCAGCCACACCGGCTTTGGTGTGAGGTTTTTGTTTTCCATTTTGCAGTATGCCTGTAAAATACTCAGCTTGTACCTCATGAGAGAGTCATAAATGCATCCCTTAAACACTAAGATAAGATTGGAAATCTTGTAGAGGCAGAGATTTCACCAAATCAAATCTTCCCACGTAGCCTTGGGATGCTTATAAAGCGTGCTCCCCTCAGCAGTGGCTGTTGGCCAGCTGTAGTTGTTGCTCAGAGCACGTGAGTCCCAGTGTGTGCAGCGCTTCAGTGGCACCTGTCTGACCCCAGCGTTTGTCCCGTGCCCTCTGCAGTCGGTTCAGCGGAGGCTTCGGAGCCCGGGACTACCGGACAACCAGCGGCTTTGGCAGCAGCAGCTCCAGCAGCAGCCGATCCACCAGCAGCCGCAGCGTCGGGAGCGGCAGCAGAGGCTTCGGAGGTGAGCGGGGCTGGGCACGGACACTCAAACGCTTCCTGGGGTAAAAGTGGATGTGATGGTTGAGTCGGAGATCATCAGGTGCTTGTAAAAGTCTCAGCATCCTGCTTGGGTCTAGGCCGGTGCAGGTTACCTGACCGATGGTTTGAGGCTGCCTGCGTTTCCAGTATTAATGTGTGTTTGACAGTACTGCTGGGTGGGGTGTCTTTAATAGACAGCAGATACCTGGGTTGTTTTCTTCTTGTGAAGGTGCAAATCTGTAGAGTTAATTAAGCATCGCTTTCTCTTGCCTTTCTTAGGTGGTGGTTATGGAGGCTTCTACAACAGTGATGGATATGGAGGAAACTATAACTCCCAGGGGGTGGACTGGTGGGGCAACTGATCTGCTTGTAGCAGATACCCCACCAAACAAGCTAATATGGAAACCACATGTAACTTAGCCAGACTATACCTTGTGTAGCTTCAAGAACTCGCAGTACATTACCAGCTGTGATTCTCCACTGAAATTTTTTTTAAGGGAGCTCAAGGTCACAAGATGGAAATAAAGGAACAAGTAGCCCTATCTCGAAGGTGGTTTTGAAGACTCTTATTGCTGTAGTCAGGATTAACTCCCCTCCCACCCATCCCTACCCAGAAACTGCATTTATAATTTTGTGACTGAGGATCATTTGTTTGTTAATGTACTGTGCCTTTAACTTTAGACAACTTTTATTTTGATGTCCTGTTGGCTCAGTAATGCTCAAGATATCAATTGTTTTGACAAAAATAAAAATTACTGAACTTGGGCTAAAATCAAACCTTGGCACACAGGTGTGATACAACTTAAACAGGAATCACTGATTCATCCATAATATTACAAAGAAAAACTTATGCGGTAGCCTGCATTAGGGCTTTTGGTATCTGCAGATTTGAAAAAAATAAAACATCTTGAAGCATATCAATGCAATTAGTTTCTAATGTGGCAAAACTGTACTAAGTTAAAGTTCTGATTTGCTCACTCTATCCTGGATAGGTACTTAGAACCTGATAGCCTTTAATAAGCCATTCCAGTCATGATGAGATGATGTATGGATACATGCATACATTAAAAGCACTGTTTTTGAAGTTAATGCAAGTAAATACAGCAATTCCTTTTTCAATATTTAGGCAGATCATTAATGTGAGCTAGCCAAATGTGGGCAGAACATTACAGGGAACGTTTAAAGGTCTGATAACTTGAAATAGTTTTTAGGAGAATTCATCTATTTAGACTTTTTAAAAATGCCTGCCATATGAAATTGAAATGGTAGAATGGCTGACCATGGCAGTGATTGGTCCTCCTTAAGGGCCTGACTGAATTTTTGGTCTAATAACGCATGCTAGTGTTGATGTTTTTTGGTCAAGAGGGTATGAACAGGAAGAATTATGCAGCAGGCTTTATTTTAATGCAGATTCACATTACTCTGTTCAAGCTGCGTGGAGATGTTAAACTGGCTTACTGTAGACTTTGTAAAATGGCTCCAGAAGAGTAACAAACAAACCTGAGATCACAGAGGTTGGAAATGTACATAAACTGCACAAGGTTTCAATTCTGCTATTAAAGTGCAGTTTTAGTCAGTTTTAGTTGCATAGGTTTCCATTGTATTTATAGTCTGTTATGCTAAATCTGGCCAAAGATAAGTATTGTCCACCAGAAAAATGCCTCTGCCACTTGGAATTTCTGTGCTAACTTTGCGGCCAGAGCATTTAACAACTAATCTACAGTGGCATAGGAAAATGGCAAAAATCTCCTAAAGTGCAATAGATTTTTTCAAGTGTATTGTGCCTTGTTCTAAAACTTTTATTAAGTAGGTGCACTTGACAGTATTGAGGTCATTTGTTATGGTGCTATTTCAAGTCTAGGTTTAGGCCCTTGTACATTTTGCCCATAACTTTTTACAAAATACTTCTTTTATTGCACATTCAGAGAATTTTATATATGTCTTGTGTGCGTGTCCTTAACTTCCAATCTTATTTTGTCTCTTGGAGATTGAACGCAGCTTGTTTAAGGAGAAGGAAATAGATTCTAAAACTTATTTGGGACCATGGGAATGATAGCTGGGAAGAAAACTATTTGCACACGACAGATTTCTAGATACTTTTTGCTGCTAGTTTTGTGTAATATTTATTGAACATTTTTGACAAATATTTATTTTTGTAAGCCTAAAAGTGATTCTTTGAAAGTTTAAAGAAACTTGACCAAAAGACAGTACAAAAACACTGGCACTTGAATGTTGAATGTCACCGTATGCGTGAAATTATATATTTCGGGGTAGTGTGAGCTTTTAATGTTTAAGTCATATTAAACTCTTAAGTCAAATTAAGCAGACCCGGCATTGGCAGTATAGCCATAACTTTCTGATAGTAAAACAAAAATTGGCAACTTAAAATTAAACATGCCAAGGTTTTGATACACTTGTCTTAAGATATTTATGAAACACTTCTAAACACTGATGTGAAGTGTCCAGATTCTCAGATGTTTGTTGCGTGAGTTTTGTTTAGTTGTGTGGTTTTTTTTTTTCAGTGAATGTCTGGCACATTGCAATCCTCAAACATGTGGTTATCTTTGTTGTATTGGCATAATCAGTGACTTGTGCATTTTAGCAAGTTTTATCAGCCAGCAATATTTTCAGTTCAGATACAAGGATTCAAACCAATATGCAAGAATGGATTTAAACTTGCTGAATGTGAAAATTGAACTTCAAGTCACTGTAGGTTTAGAATTGCTTATTGTATTAGTTTAGATGCTAGCACTGCATGTGCTGTGCATATTCTTGATTTTATTAAAATAAAAAAGTTGAACTGCACAGTCTATTCATTTGTGAAGCGTCACTCCTGGTTTATGAGCTCTGTAGCCCCAGCAGTCTCATTCATGTGCAGCTCTGGAAGCAGGTGACTCTAGTGTGGCACACGTCAGTGTGGTGACAGATGGCAGCCAGGCTCAGGGCTGTAGCTGAGAGAACCTGGAACGGCCTGTGCCCCACAGTGCAGGGATCAGAGGTGCCAGCAGAGCAGGGTGGGACAGAGGAGGAGAAAACCACCTGGGATTGTCCATTAGGGGAACCAAGTTTGGCTGTAATGACCTAATTAAACCTTGTGAAGTCAGCCTTGGCTCCTCAGCCCCTGACTGACTGATTCATCTCACCATTGTCAATCCCTCTGCATTTCACGGGAGTGCCTTGTAGAAAACTTTTGATGTCATACCTGTTCATTGTTGTAGGTATTGCAAAGCCAAAATGAGGTGAAATACTGGCCTGTCCAAGGGGAAATAGAGTGGAAGGAATAGATTCAGGTGTTTCCAGTTTCTTTGAAGTGAGATAAATTTGCTTCATTTGAGAGAAAGAGTCTGGGTTTCAAGTTTGGTGCTGAAGTAACTGTAGAAACTTGTGATTTCTTGGTGAGTAAGGAACAGGGTGGGGGGAAAAAGTAAAGCCTGGGACCTCTGATCCATAGAAGTATGATGCAGGTGAATGGCAGGGGGTAAGGACTGGTAAAGGTGTGATGTGCCCCTGCAATCCTGGATCCATATAGGAAATTACCATTCCAGTACTGTGTAAGGACCTTGGAGAATATTGGAAAGGGTGCAGATGACTCTGCTTGCTGGAGCATCTGCCTTGAGCACACTGACTGTGGACCACACTAAATTTACCTGCTTTAGACTTGCATTAATTATCAACCTCATCATGCAGGGCTTTGTGTTGTCATGCGATGTCCCTGGGTGTGCAACATGCACTTCAATATCTTCCAAAGGCAGTTTTCCCTCCCCTTGTGTCTCTGTAGAAATACTAGAACCACAGTTAGGAGATATATATCCCAAGGGAAATGTGCTCTGTGGAGGTGGCCCGTGGAATCTGGAGGTCCAGCTTTGAGTGTGAAGGTTTGCACTTGGTGCTTTAGCTTAGGTTTGTCCCTGGCAGAATGCAGGAGTGGCAGAAGAGCTTTGGCAGCCAAATCCACAGGAGCACAGAGCTGTGAGCAATGCTCTGCACTGGGGCTTGCAATGGTGGTGGAAGGGTTAATGTAAGGCAGTAGTGGGTACAAAGTGAGTGAAAACCAAAGGAGGAAGTCTGACCTCAGGAAGAAGATTGTTCCTACAGGCTGGAGGAAACCATTTACCTCTGGAATAGAAGTAAGGCTGGGAAAATGGCAGAGATGAGTCTTGAGATACCAAAACTACTGGGGTAAGAGAAGCACAGAGTGTGTTCCCACAGTGGTGGAACTTCGTATTTCAGTAGCTCTTTCCTTGGGCAGTAAAATTTTCCCCACAGTAAATCAGGAAAGACTTGGGAAGAGGTGTTCAAGACATCCTAAATTGTAAAGAAAAAGGCTGTGAAGTTAAGTGGTAAAAATTACTGATTTGTCTTTGTGAAGCTTTGTTGTGTGAGGCCTTCAAAACATGCAGTAAAGTTGGTCTTTGGGCAATAAATGTTCATATGCCAACAGTGGCAGAGGTCATGGCAGGAAGGTTGGAGTAAATTCTGCTCTTAGTTTGCCAGTGAGGTCACTGTGACCTGTGCAGATAAGGAGAGATCTTGGAAGTATTTGACTGTGGTGATAGGGGTGGGAGGGACTTGGATTGATGTCCTAGTGTGGAGTTCATAGAAGGGGAGAGAGCAGTGGGGGTTACCAGAGAGACTTGGTTACTGTTTGGTGCAAGGATTGAGTGCAGGAAAGGCAGCTTGTCCAAGCAGGGTGCTGCTGAGGCTATGGCAGACAAAAGTTGCCCTGTAAATCTTGTTCAAGCTGTGTGTCTGTAGCCTTCCAAGTTTGTGAATCCTCATCCAGTGCAGTGTTCACTGTTGCTCACATTGATCAATGTGCTCATGAAAATAGCCTGCCCCATTGAATTACAAATCCCAGGTGTTAGTGCTCATTCCTAGGTAGAGGGGAGCAAAGGACAAGTCTGGAGTTTGATTCTTGCTGTGCTCTGAGCTCTGCCACTTCAGTGAACCTGGCTGGAGCTGTTTCACCAGCACTCAAATCAACCTCACAGCTTATAAATGGATTATCTTTGAGGAGCAGATTGCCAAGGCTGTTGAGGTGACATTTTCATGCTGCATTTTCTATCTTGGGTTACCACTGTCAGAATACAGCACTACAGATCCTGTCTGGGTCTGTCAGCCCCTGGGCTGATTGCTTCATGGAACCAGTGGCCTTGTGCATAACACTGCTTGTGGGTAGCAGTCCTGTAAGTAGTCCCAGGAAGTGGGAAGTGGTTTGTGTAATTATCCTGTGCCCACAGAAAGATGACACTTAACAAGCTGAAGTCACCTGCTGGTGGTTTAATGAGGCAGGCCTGCAGCAGAGCCAAGACTAGGAAAAGTGTAAGTGCTGGGAGGGCCTTTGCTGATGTACCATGAGAGAGTCCTCTACTGCTGTCCTTAGCTCTTTCCTGGCATTATTTAGGGAAGGCCTGGAAAGGCTGTCAGTTCTATGGATCTACAAGTCTGGCCTGTCCATTTAGGATAAGCAAATTCTGTATATTTAATCATTAAAGGTGCTGCATCTCCCCTATCTCCCCAAAGAGTTTTTGTAAACAATTGAAATTCTGCTCTAAACTGCATCCTAGCAAGGGTAAGGTTTGCTCTTTGTCCTGCACTTGAGGGGAAATTCACCATCTGATTTGTTAGCAAAAAATATTGCTGCTAAAGGAATTGCATGGTTCAAATAAACATTCAGTGTGTTCAGAGCACAGATTACATTGTGCTGAGCCTGATTAATGATCTGTGCAGGTTTCAATACAGTGCTGGCATCAAATTATGTATTTGGTGTGATGAAAGCTTTGCTCCCACTGGACTTTCATACAAACTGGAGTTTGTCATCTAGGCTCATAGGGACTACAGGCTTTTGGGAAGGCTGAAGTACAGCCTGGAGCAAGTGTTGGCATTAGGTGCTTAGGTACTCAGTGCAGAAAAAGGAACTGTTGCTTCAAGGAGGGACATGATTACCAGGGTTTTTTTCAGTGGCTAAAGAGTTTGTCTAATCTCCTTCAGTTGATGACTCAGTGGGAAAGAAGGAGTAGTGATAAATTTGAAAAGGAAGCAGAATAGAAGGTTTGGCAAAGATACAAAGCATCTGCTCCCAGCTGTGTTACTGCTCTGGGTTACCTGGGGTCAGTCACATCTTCATGCTGCAACTGTTCTGTTTGTCTCTTGTTTATCCTGTCAGTGTAAAGACATCACCTTTTTCAATCAGCACCAGTATCCAGTCTCATCTGTCACCTCACCTGGGACTTCTAGGTTCTACTTGAAACTAGTAATTTGCAGGTAGATTCAGCTTAAAAAATGACAGCCCAGTAAGAGCATGGGACACCCTGGCATAATCCTTGATTATTCTACTCTAACAAGAGAGAGAAATAAGATTTCTGATAGCATTTCTCAAATATTTACCCTTGTTCTTTCTAACCCAACTTCCCCTTGTTTTTTTTTTTTGGGTTTTTTTTTTTTTTTTGTACATGTTTCTCATTGCAGTCAAAACAAACATTGCTTCTGATGGCCCTTGAGATCTCAGAGGCTCATGACTGAAAGCATTTCTTGTGCAGCAGGGGAAACAGTTGCTCAGGGTTATTTACAAAGAAGGAACAGCCAGAAATTAAGTGGACTAGGAATCTTAATGGAAGCTGTTTGTTAAATATCACTTGTGTGCTGAGCTTAGTCAGAGATTAGATGTAGGTTAAGGGAAGTGTTCTCTGAAGAAATAGAAAAACATCTGAGAGCTGAGAACTGGCTTATGGAAACAGAGTCCCACATTGCTGATCTTTTCCAGCTCTCTCCATTTATTCATGAAGAAGATGTGCCCAGGACTCTCTGGGTGAAAAATCTGTACTTAATTAAGTTGAGCTGTGTGAGTCTACAAACATAGTGGGATCATGTACTTGAAAGCTTGCCTGAATTTCCTAACTCTCAGCTGGTCTGAGGAAGGATGCATCCTCTTGGCTCCTTCAGCAGCTGAGGGATCTGGTAATTAGGCTACTGTTAAATCACAGTGTGCTTTATGAAAATTCCTACAGGGGCTCAAGTACTTGCCCATTTTATGTGGATAAATTAAAATGATGGGCTCATTGCAACCACTGGTGCTTCTGCAGAACTTCTCTGGAGTAAATCTCAGCCAAGTTTTAAGAAGGAGGTCAGCCTTCCCCAGAAATGGGGAGACAGAACAGCCAAGCAAGAGGCCAGTGGCCGAGTTAAGAGTGGAAGCCCAGCTCTCCTCTGAGTGACCCCGTGTTGCTCTGGCAGCACAAACATCAGCTTCCTCTCACAATGACCTGGGGATCTGGGAGCAGCCCAGCCTCCAGGTCCTAGCATGGGAACTTCCACTCAGCCTGCAGCCCCTGCCCTGCCTTGGGACTCGTTACCCTTCAGCAGTAACTCCCTTGGGATCAGAGTTCTCTGTGCAGGATGAGCCCTGTGGTGGTCAGCAGGGTTTTAGGAGGTTTTCTGCTACTGCTCTTTGGTCTTTGGTTTAGCACCAGAGTGAATGAATTTTGCTTCACTTGCTGTAAAACTGAGGTTTTTAACTCTGAGGTTCTTAAAGTTATTTGTGACTTTGAAATGCCCTTGACAGGAGCCCCACACAGACTGGTGGCAGCTTTCAGTGCTGCAGTCCACGAGAGCATCCCCAAAACTTGTAGGAAATGAGAGCTGAATTTTGTGGCCTGGGCTGTGCTGTAGGATTATGAATGTCTTAACAAGCTGGAAGCATCAGGACACCTCTGGTTGTTGATGTGTGCTCAAAGAATGTCTGATAACAGCAGTCACCTCTCTAGGCCCTTGTTAACTCAGTGGGGACTCTGGGGTGCGCCAGAAGTCAAATCATGCTTTTTAGTTTGGATACTGGAGTCTCCCTCCCATGTATGATTCTCCTCCAAGGATCATACTACACTCACCAGTACTTTTAATATTGTTGGCACAGCTTTTGGTTTAGAAGACATCATCTTTTTAAGTGATGCCCACATGGACAGGCTGTAGACCCCACAAACACATTCATCCCTACCTCAGTTTCAGTTCTTGTGCTGAAGGCATTGGATTGGAGATGGAACTTGCAGCAGTGGAAACATCTGAAAGCAGTTTAGGCTTAGACTTACCAAGAATTACGTGAATTAATTATAAATTAAGTTTAGGGACAAGGAATGTGTTTCCACATGGGTGGTTCAATTGGAAGGCCCAATTCTTTTTTGTGGTGCAGTGAACTTTGGCTGTTGGAGTGCTTTCCTAATTGCACTCACCAGATTCTCTGTGATTAGAAATTACCACTGTGCTTGGTTTTTATATCCATCAGTGTGTAGGTAGGGTGTTAATTGCCAGCCATGGAGCTGGGGACCACCAGTCATCTACTGCTGTGTGTTTGTGCCATTTGTCCCACTTGAAACCATTTTGTTTTCCTTCTGTCTTCCCTGACTCTCTACTAAGCCCAGGAAGTTACACTTCCCTCTGAGTCCCAAAGACCTGCCCTCATCCTTCTGAACCAGGTAACCCTTCCTTTTTTTCCAAACTCTGTCCACCATCTACAACCTCTGCTTGGTTTGGGTAATTTCAGAGATCTGCCTGCCTTCTCAAAACTTAGAAATTTTCCATACTTTTGTTTCCCTCCATGTTCCTGCTCCCACAGGCCTACTTCTAGAGGAGTAGTTTGCAGGGCTGCTCAGGCAGCATCTGATGAGTAATAGCTGCAGGAATATGCCTGTGCAAGGCTTTTCTCAGCAGAATTGTTACTGTGGGTTATTTAAACATAGCTCTGCTGGGTCATTGAATTCTTTCAGCCCAGAGCAGTAGCTGGCAGAACTGTAAATGGATATGGCTGTCAAATTTGCATGTAGTCCGCAAAAACTGCTTTATGAACTACTTGGTATTTGAATTCTCATCAGTTCAGGAGAAGATACAGTGGCTTAGGTTTTTTATATTATTATTTTACCAATAACAAGAATGCAGTAACTGATAAACCTCCAAAATGAGGAAGAGACTTTTTATTTACATTTTATATTCAAATTTGTTTACTACAGTATGCTGTGTTATTAAAATTAGACCTGGATGAAATGTTTTTCCTTTTCCATGGAATCTTTCAACTTTAAAATTAAAATTTTTTCTCCTTGCCAATACAGATCAAAATAGCATGTCTTTGATGTAACATAAAGGCAGGGTTTGATAGCTTTGGGCTTTGTTCTACTGCTTCCTCTGTTCAAAATTGCAGTTAAATGGTTTTAGTTTCTAAATCTAATTCTCCAAACACACCCTTTTAAAGAATTGACATTTTGACAATTCTGAACCAGTTTTCACAATGGCCCCACCTTATAAATATTTTTTGAAGTATCAGCATTTTCTAACAGCCTCAGAACAGTTTTGTTGAACAGCTGCTGTCCAGCTCTGTGGTCACTTCAGAGTGTGACCCCATTTTCTTTGTCACAGCGTGACTCAACATCTGCAGTGCATCTGTCAGCAGTTCAGCCTTGGGTGCTGTAGGTTCAGGGCTCCTGTGTGGGTGACACCTGACAAGAAAAACCTTATTTTAGCTCCAGTGAGCAGCAGCTATCCTGTTTTGCCTTGCTATTTTATTTTCATTTTACAAAGTTAGCACCAATTTACAAAAAAAGTACAGCCTCAGCAGCCTATGTGTTCAGTATGTGGATTGTAGAATATATCTGATTTATAGCTCCATCCTGGTGTCAGGAATGTTGAGAAAGTGCCTGTTGGATTTTCAAGAGCAAAAGTGGTCCTTTAAGCTCTGGGTTAATTCGTCTCCTTCCGTGTGCTGTGCAAGGCTGATTCTGCTGAGGCCAACACTAGTGTTACATCATCTCAATTAATGCTCCTACAAAGCACTTTTCCAAGCTCAGAAGAGTCAGTTGAGGCAGTATTTCCAAAGCATCCTGGCTCTTGCTATGCCTTCACCACTGTTTTCTTGAAAGGAGTTTCCTGCAGATGCTGAGTAGGAAGAAATCTCGGCAGCACAACTCTGCTGACACCCTGCCCCACAACCCAGCACGGGCAGAACGGGATGAGAAGAGCACCAAGGCTGGGCAAAAAGGGGGACTTTCCTTAGGGAGAGTGGGGCAGGAGAGGTGTTCAGTGGCCAGGCAAAGGCATCAGTGTCAAACTCAGAGGTTTTGTTGGTTTTCATACAACAAAAGGTTTCCCTTTCCCTCGGTGTTACTGAGTGATGCTGTTTGCACACTAAGCAACAACTGCAGAGTTATGTGAACAGCCCTGCACATCATTTCATGCTATAGAGAGCCCTGCTAATGTCACCTGTGGGCACTGGGCTTTGGCTACCAATGGGCCTGGCTTTCTCCCCCAAAAAAGAAAGATCACAGAATCTTTGTGTCCAGGAGGCCGAGGCCTGCTCCCCTGGCTTGTGGTAGAATTAAAAAGCCCAGTGAATAAAATTGCCACGCTGCTGCTCAATACCCAGGAATTGCTTGAAGGCACCCCTTAATGTGACCCTTGGGGGTCTGGGATCAGCCTTCACCTCCCTCTGTAGCTGAGGGAACAGCCACAGAGATCAGGAGACCTTTTTGCCCCACCCTGTTCTATTAAAGGGTGAACACAAGCTGCCGTTTTGTTCTCGGTATCTTCTCTCTTGAGGATGTCAAAGTAACCAGAAGGTGGAAAAATGCCATTCCCTTTTTTGGTGTGTCTGCAGCCTGCAACATCCATTCAGAACCAAGTACCTTCTGAAAACCATGCTGGATGACTGTTGTTATCAGGAGGAGGTTTGTGATCGAGGGAGGGAATTGTGTTTGGGTAGTAAATCAAAGTTTCAGAATTCTTGATTTCTGTTCCATTCCTTTTCAGCAGGTTCTGCTTTGGTTTTCAGATGCCACTTTTTCAGCTGAGGGCTCTTTGTGTCCTCCTTTCTCTTCTGCCTTTCTTTGCCTGCTCTGTTTCTATCATAGTGTCTGTCTTTACTCATGGCAGCTCCCAGCCAAAAACCCTCTCCTGATTTTTTTCCCAGTCCATGTGCTAAGCCCTTGATGAAGTTATGAGGGCTGGTTGTGAGATGTCATTGTAAGATCTTGCTCCACTTGGCTTTCAGCCATTTCAGCTCTGCCTTAAAGAGCAGGAACATCTTTTCCATTCTGAAAACCGTAATTCCAGAGCATTGCAATGTGTGCCATGGATCACAGAGGGGAATTACCCAGGCTCCTGGGGTGCTGTTCCTGCCGTGCCTCACAAGGGAGCTGTGAAGGTGACAAGGTGACAAGCAGGACCATGAGAACCTCATGGCCTCAACAAGGCCAGGTTCCAGGTTTTGCACTTGGGTCGGGACAATCCCCCAGTCCTGGATTCATCCTTCTCTTGCTGTACCTTCACCACCATTTTCTTGAAAGGAAAGTTTCCTTCTGATTCTGAGTGGGAAGAAATTTCAGCAGCTCTCACCACTCCTGATGGGGAGTTCCTGGTGGGCAGCTGAGGATTATCCTTCCTCTGCTGTGTCAAGGGGCTTTTCTGAAGGAGGGGACTGTGTCAAGCCTTGCAGGCAGCAGGTGCTCAGCCATGGGCTTGGTTCTGGCTGCTCCAGGCGAGGTTTGCAGCGGGTCTGGCACCTGCTGGGGAGAGGCAGCTCAGCCTTGCTGCGGAAATTGCAGCGTAGGCTTTGCCCTCCGACGTCAAAAGCAGAGTGGGAATGAGATCAAAGCTTTGGATCTTCCTGCTTATAATCACGGGACGGATCCCAGTCTGTGTCCCAATCCCTGTACCCTGGGGGCTGGCTGGAAGCAGCAGAGATGCCGGTGGGGGAGGGAGGAGGGATGGCAGCTGTGTGTGCTGGCACCGGTGCAAGCTGGCTGCTGACGCTTGCAGGCTGGCAGCAGGATGTGCTTGATCAGCTTTGTGGGTAGAGAAAATGTCCTGGATCACTTCATGCTGGCAAGAGACAAAGTGAGAAAAATACTGGGACTGAAGTGGTGGATGTGAGTCTTTCCCTGGCTTTCCATGCAGAGCATTCCACTGTCCCCCCCGCTCACAAGATACATGCCACATTTTTCTTTTGAACATCACTAAATTGATCCCCTCCATACAGAAATCACCTGTTTCCTTGTCATAGTGGGGGTTATTTAGCCATTTAACTTGTGAGTGGCTGGTGTTACCCTTTATTCCCATTATCCCCCTTGAAGTTCAAATTTGAGTTTCCTTGGGCTGGGAGGTTAGGAAAACCTTGTGGCTTTGGGGTGACACCTCCCACCAGGCCTGATTTAACCTGTGGTGCTCAGGTTAAATTTAAAGTCTAAATTCTGAATTAGTCTGGAGTGGGTTGTACTCCTTTTCTCCCAGCAGAAAGTTCCCACTGTGGTTCTGCTGGAATCACTAAGGGGTCCTTGGAGTTCTGAGCAGGAATAGTGCTGGGCATGGGAGAGTGAGCAAAGCAGCAGCTAAAATGAGTATGTTGATGGGTTTGATTTCTGTTCTTGTATATTGTGTCACCAGTGACTTTCACAGCCCATTTCAAGTACGCTGGGAAGCTTACCTGTAGGATAATATGACAGTGTTAATAAAGGAACAGGCAGGAAAGAAACATGTTCACTTCTTGCAGATCAGATTGGAAAAGAAGCAGCTGGGGAGTGAGGAAATAGTGATTTCAGTACAGTAGAGAAGGATGTCAGGCTTGGCAGGGTGATTGCTGATGGGCAGGAATGGAGTGCATTGGTGTCAGAACATTCCTTCCCATGTTGCCTCAAGTTTCCATGGCCCAGCTGGTGCAGGATGCATATTTGCATTGTGAAGTGTCAGTAACCAGGCTAGAGAGGAGCCAGGCTTCTCCTAGCTGACTTAAATAACATTAAACTACTGTCCTTTAGTGGGAGACATTAAAAATCCCAGAGACAATGCTCAAGACCCTTTCATGTGATGAGAAATTAATTCAATTTCAAATTCAACACTATAGCCAACAGCGAGCTTAATTTATGCTTCAATTTCTAACATTAATCTTTAATTTAGTCCAGTGTCTCTTCATCTAGCTGAGAGCTCAGCATCTCCTGATTGCTGTTTTGACTCAAGGTGCTGTTCCTCAAGGGCTGTAGCCCCTCACACTCTACAGTCACACACAGCAGATGGTACCCAGGGGAGCAGAGACAGGCCTGTCTGCTCAGATTGCTCAGTCTGTTCAAAACTGACAACTTGTGGATTGGAAACTGGATGTTCTATTAGTTTTGGAGCTGGGCTCTTCTTTTTTAACTGAGGATACTTCAGTTTGTCTTGGACAAGGATTTTGCACATTCAAATACAACCTGTCAGTTTTCCCTTCCAGCTTTCCTGTTTTGGGGTACAGTCATGTGTCACATGTGTTAGAGCTGCCCATGTGCTCCTGGTGTTCCTGTGGACTGAAGCAATTTCAGGGGAAATCTGAGGCCCCAGAGCACACAGGGGTATAAAGCAGAGAACTGCCCAGGTCCCAGCCTCCAAACTTCTTCCATCTGTTTATTTGTCTCTCACTTACCTTGTTTCCAGGAGCTTTGGTTTTAACACCACAGAACTCCAGCATAAACTCTTTCTTGGACCATCTTTCCACACTTTATCCCACTTTGTCAGCTGTGGAATATGTCTCCTTTCCATTATTTACCTCCTTTGCACAAATGGGATCACAGAAAGGTTAGGGTTGGGTGGGACCCTAAAGATCACTCAGTTCCAACCTTCCTGCCATGGGCTGGGAACTTTCCACTAGACCAAGTTGCTCTGAGTCCCATCCAGCCTGGCCTTGAGCACTTCCAGGGATAGGAAGTGCACCTGTCTGGGCAAACATCTCTGGGATCATCCCTCTGGAGGGTGACAGTGTACATGGCAGCCACTCCTTGCAATGGACTTGTGGGGTAACAAGAAACCTGGGGAGACTTGTAGGAAAGCAGGATCACAGTCCCAGGACAACTGTGGTGTCCTGCAGCCTTTTGCTCTGTGTTTGTACAGCATCTAGGAAAGTAGCATCTTATCTGAATTGATGTGCAAATCCATGGGATTAGTCATAGGAGCAGGGAGGTTTAACTCTGTAAATCAGAATGATGCTAATGAGAGCTTCTTAGGTCATTTCATAGTGGTCTCTTAGGTCTTCTTCTCTTCTTGTCTCACCTATGAGCTGTGTGTGGCTGGCAAACTGTAAGCAGATGTTACAGACCTGAGCTGGTGAATTTCCTGTCTGGGGGAATAAACAAGCAGTGTTTTACGCTTTGCTGTAGGAAATTCAGGGATTAGCTAAGGCTGTGTTTTAAACCTCCTCCATAAACAGATTCCAGCTGTGGCAGTCCTGGGATCTGAACCCTCTTGCCCCAAGCTGCAGTGCCAAATTAGAAACAGGCTTTTTCCTGGGCAGGATTTGTCCTGAGGTGATCTCTCAGCTTGTGAATGTGTTCTGACTTGGCAAAACCCCCGTTGTTTCAAATATCCATGGAGCCAGCTGTGAACCTGCTCACACACACCCATGATGTGATGAGTGACCTGAGGAGCCACCAGTGGCCTCTGCAGAGTCACAGCCCTGCTGGTGTCAGGGCTCACAGCTCCAGCCCGGGCTGTTTGTGAGCACATCGCCCCTCATCTGTCACTGCTGGGAGATGGGGGTGCAGCTCCTTCCAGGAGATAAAAGACAAAAGGAAATAAAATCCATCAGCAGCCTGGAAATGCCCTGCAGTGTTTGTGTTGCAGTCTTCTGTGGGCAAGGCTAAAATAGGACGTGTCTATGTCTGGCTTAATAGGGGCAAAGTCCTCCAGTGACCTTCCTGGACTGTAAACCAGACTGGATCATGGTGTCTGTTCACAGGTATAGAATCAAATGTTTGGGCCAAAAGGTTTGCTGCCAATTTGCTGTGCAGGCCATTTGATTAAATCTCAATATACGACTTTCCCTTTGATGGAAAAGAAAGGCTAGCCCTTACAACAAACCCCTGTGTAGTGTATTAATGACAGCACAAGTTAGGCAGATGAATAACAGTATTTGGAGGAAATTTCTGTAAGCTGCTTAGTGGTTACAATAGCCAGTGCTGAATTACATGTGTCATTTGTTCAAGTGGAGTCACTGCTGTGCCCCCCTTTGCCTCATACCCAGCACCACAGGTACTGTGCCAGGATGCCTGGGTACTAATGATGTCCCTTCTCTGATTTAGGGATGATTATCTGCAGCTTTCACTTGTCCTTTCATGTCAGTCCTAGGTGAAACCACAGAGTTTTCCAGGATTATCAGTGGATTAAAGCTGGCAAGAAAGTAAAAAAAAATCCCAATAATTTCTTCTTAGCTAGCTTATGATAGATAAAGGAACTCTGAAGTATTTCTATTTCTCTCCAAATAGGGAACATCAGATAGAGTGTTTCCTGCCTTTCCTCTCAGAAGAATATGGCGTGGGAGGTCTCAGAAGTATTAAATTGTTTTTACTTAATCAGAAAGACAAGAGTCTTGGAGCCTTAATAGAGACATATTTTCCTCTCAACGCTTCTCAAACATTTGAGCTACATCAGATTTAATGATACAAGAGTTTTAAAGGGGCTGAATAAATCACTACTTTTGCTTTTCCTCAAGTGACATTCTAGTGATAAAGCTTCTGTTAGAGACCTGGTAGACCTTTCAGGAAAAAAAAAACCAAACAGCATTAGAACCAGACAGAATTCGCTGTGTTTAAAACACAGCAGTGGAAAAGCATGCCTCAATTACATAAATGTTACTGTTCAGCACAAAAATGTCAAATGTGCAAGAGGTTCTTGGAGACCTTGGTTATATTCAGTAAATATATTCAGTTACTAGTGGTAACTTGGAAGACACTTAGGAGCAGGGAAGAGAAGGAGGGATCACTGAACAGAAAGCTGACAAGGGGTGCAGCTGTGCAAGCATGGCTTGGCTGGCTGGAGCTGCAGCATTAAGGCTCTGGTAGGTCACAGCACAGTTTGTTCTTTCTGATTTACGAGTCCCACACTTTGAGCATGTCCTGGCTTTGCTCTGTTAATGGCTTCCAGCGCCCTGGAGTGTGTGCATATCTTATCAGGGATCTGTGTATCAGGAGTGTCAATCATGGGGCAGCACCTCTGTGCACACACTGCTGCATTCTCACCTGCTGGAAAAGGCTTTTGCTTTGCAAAATGCAGAGCATGCAGAGCCAGGGCTGTGTCACTGCCTTCCAAAAGGGACCCTAAAAAGAGCAGTCAGCAGCTAGAAAGGACACAAGAGGTTCTCATTGCTGTGTGCAGTTAGATCAAGCTTGTGGGTCATTGCCATGTGAACATTGCACCCTGTATTTCCAGCACAGCTCAGCCCAGGTGCTGTTAAGCCAGAGAGAAGGAAAATAAATAAAGCAATATGCTTGCATGTACTGCAAATACATCACATCCTGTTTATTGGACACAACTCCTCCCACCCTGTTAATAAAACGTCCCTAAGGTTTCAAAGTGGAAAACTCAGCAGCTGCTGATGCAAAATGACAAGAGCAGAGTGATGGTGCTTTATACCACACACAGATGAAGTCTGAAAGCTTTATTTACATGCTGCAAAGCTGTTTGCACAAGGCCTTACCCATTTTGGTGCATGAGAAATCTGGTGGTGAAACAATTCAGTCGTGTTACAAAATTAAAAAGCCTTCTAAAGACTTAAGGCATTAAGTGCTTTTTGCGGCTGCTGCATTACATTCATAAAAAACCCAAGCCTGGCTCTAATGGGCTGTAAATGAACTCTTGGTAAAAAATATATCAAAATAAAACTACAGGCAGCCTGGGAGAATGCTTTCCAGGTTCCTCATAAAGACTTCATACCAATTAGCAAAGCCAGTCCCAGAGTGCACATAACAGGCTTTTTACACTAGGCCTTGCAGATACTGGGATGTTACTTTATTTTTTACAATACCAGTATTTACACCAACTGTGGGCTTCAGTGAAAAGAAATGCAAGATCTTCTGTGAGAGCAAGGAAACGGTATCATTTACAAGAGAAGATAAACAAAATTGCTACTACCAGGAAAATGGGAAGTCAGAGCTGTGTGGGCTGAATTCTGTCCTTATTTGGCTTTAGGGAATTATGTGATTTTATTCTGTGACTCAGAGTTGTTTTTACAGCATTTGCGTCACCCAGATAAGTTGAATCTGCATAAGACCCAGCATGTTCCAGGAGAGAATATTTTGTTCTGTAATGTGAACTGGCTAGCAGGCACTGACAGGTCTCATGTTTTGCTTTATTATTATTATTATTATTATTATTGCTGTTGTCATTCAGGCACTAACTGCAAGATGTCTCAGAGCTATCAGTTTTTATTACTGCAGCAAGTATGTGCAGTATCGAGGAAAATCCTAACACTTGGAGAATCATTTTACAAATCAGCAGCAGTGATTTCCATTTGCTTTCAGTCCCACATGTGTGGAAAAACACAGCCTGGGTATGACATGGATAATGTAATTTCCCTGCTCGGTTCCACTGTATTATTTCACTTGCAGAGCCTCACCCATTATAGGTGCCACAAATTAGTCAGTGCCCTGAAGAGTAAATGCTTGTGTTTTTCCATCCAGGAGGATGGTTAGAGAATTTGGCACATAATGCTGCAATGAGTTGGCAGAACTGAAAGTAGGTGAGCTCAGACACCGGTCTGAAGAATGCAGCAAATCCAAATTTAGGGCTCTGGAGGCTGGGTCACAAGTGCTGCAGCCCTGTGATACAAAGTGCTGATCTGATGTTGGCTCATTCTGCTTGTTCAGATGTGTTCGAGTGTTTCTGAGAAGTTATTTTTGTGCTGGCAGGCTTTGTGAGAGATCAGGTGGTGTCTGCCCATGAGGCTCTGCCTTTCTGCAAGGGTGGAGATGATTTCTCTTCCTGCAGCTGGCACGGAGCTGTCATTAAAAGAATGACACTGACATGAACGTTGCTCTGGCTAATGAGACAGCAGTGAGGTTGTGTGCCTGCACCCAGCCTGGGGTGCCTTGGCAGCCCGGGAGGAGCCTCACCCTCCATCCATTGCTCAGCACAGAGGAACAGCTTGGGCAAGGCTGAAATCAAAAGCAAAATGAGTTTGTTTTCTTGTTCCCAAGGGCAGGACACTCACCTTTCACCGCCCTCTTTGCTGGAGGGCGCTGGCACTGGACTTTGACTCCACTGTCACTGCTTCGGCACCAAGTTTGGGCCTGAGGGTGCATCGTGGTCCTGAGGGCCATTCCTGTAAAGCAAACTTCCTTCTTGCTCACCTACTAATTTATTTTATTTTTTTTAAACAGTGTTTTGCTAGTGTCTGCTTTTGGCTTTTGGTTTTCTGTTGCTCAGGTTTTGTCAGGGCAGGAGGGTGAGGCTCAGCAAGGTGCAAGCATCCCTACAGCCTGGGAGAGGGAGCACTGCAGTAATTTCCTGTTTTCTGTCTCTCCCCCTGCATCCAAAGGAGAAGAAAATGAAGCCTGACATGATTATCAGATAGCTCATTAATGGAATCCCATCAGAAGTGGTCACTCTGCAAATTCTTGGTGATTTAATTCCCCTATTTAATTAATTCCTCCCCTACAAATTATCAGCTCACATTAGAGACAAATTACCTGTTAATTTTCCATTTGATAATTAGTGTTCTTCTAGGCCCTAGTTAAGCTTCATTGTCTTATGTCAGATTTGGTCAAAAGGAGACACCTGAGCCTTTTGATTTGTGTTCCTGTTGATGTCAACTCTTCCCCTTTAATGCTTGCAACACAGGCTAGGGCAGGGGTCTGACAATGCCCACGGGACCTCCAGGAGAGATGGTTCTCTCCCCACTTCTGCTGGGGACTTTGCATAGGCCTGGGAGAGACAGAAGACAAAAACCTACTCCAAAAATAATTACTGTGCAAGACTGTGACCTTTGCAGCTTCTGCTCTGCTGGTGCCCAAAGCCTCTGAGTGTTGATTTTTTGAGTGGCCTCCAGAGGGGCTGCAGTGTGAGGGGTGCATGCCAGGGTTTCCATGGTGGATGGGGGAACTTTCTTGGGTCTCTACCCCTGAGGCTTCTGCTGTGTTTTATCTACAGATTTGTTCAGTGCAAAATACAGAAGCTGCTCAGGAAACAGAAGGTGATGCTTCCCCCCCCCACCATCCCCCCCGGAAGGGTTTGCAAATCCCATCTCCTCTTTCACTGTGTGTTTCTGCCAGAGGCAGCTGGCATTATTTATTCATTTTGCTGCACAGTGTCATGGTTTCAACAGGAGGGGGGGATAGTCCCCTTTTGATCCCTGCTGGCCCATAGCTTCTATTCGTGGAGCACATCTCTAGCGGAGGTGGTGGAGCGGGTTTGGCTCTCCTGAACTTAGGGCTGCTGCTCTCGGGGCTGCTTCTCATCAGGGAAGCGCTGCAAAAGCTGCTGGTTGTCCAGCCTGTGGCTGATGCTGCTGATGTGAAGGGTTTGCTGTGCTGCACAGTTTGTCCTTGCACTCTCCTGGGACAGGGGTGGAAAGGCTCAATTCACACTGGTGTGGGACAGAGCTCAGAGCCCTTCCCTTGCTGGGAGGGCTGCAGGGCTGGGCTCCCTGCAGGAAATCAGGGCTGTGAGCAGTGTCCCAGTGACTCCTGACACAGCCTGTTTGGACTGGGCTGGTTGGTCATGCACGTGCATGAAAGGCAAACACCCCGCAGACTTTGTCATGGAAAAGTGATAGCCACGTTCCAGGCTTGAATAAATAAAATGTTTACATCTCCTTCAGGTGCTACCTAGGTCTCACAAAACACTTCTGATCAAACATTTGGGCCCAGAACCTCGAGGGTGTTTCAGCATCTGTGCTGCTGGCATTCCCTGGCGTACACTTAATCCTTTTTAGGTCTCTCAAGTGTGAATAGAGCCACCCAAACACAGGTGCTGCTGCCTGGCACAGCCCCAGAGCTGCAGGGGTGTCCAGAACTGGGCTTTTCTAGCACAGGCCAGCCTCTCTGTACTGTTTTAGTGCCCTGGATGCTCATCCTGTTCCCCAGGGGATGCTGCTGCCCACTGAGCTGTGAGGGCCCTGTGTGTGCTCTCCTCCATGCCCTGAGCTGAGGTCTGGTGCTGTAGCCCTTCAGCAAGAGACTCCCAAGCAACACACAGCCAGCTTGAGGCCCAGGTAGGATCCCCCAGACTGGGTGGGATGCTCTGTCAAGGCACCCACTGAGCACCTACCCCAAATAATAGTCTGAGAGCATCCCAGCTTATTGCTTTCATTCATTACTTCCAGAGTCTGCTCTTTATTTTGCAAATTTTAGACTGCACCAATTGCAGCCCCAAGCAGTGAGGTTTCCCTGTCCAAGGGAAGCATTTCTGTGACACTGGTGAGACCATTGCTCTGGGGAGAGAGAGAGAGACTCTCTGATGCTGTCACCAAGTGCACCTGAGTGGCTGCTGTGAATGCTCAGAGTGCCAACGAGGGAGAGGATGTTTTGGATGCCCCAGAAGTGCTGCCTTATGTGGTCCAGCAGCTCCTTCCCCCTCCCACACCCTCATGTACCAAATATGTCTCCCCTGTACAGCCCAGTAAAGCTCAAAGAAGTGTGAAAGTGCTGCTGAAAGGGAAATTATAATCATAGTGAGAAATTCTGGGTGGAACACAGGTTTTTTGAGGGCTGTTGTATCTTGCAGAGCCCCAGTGTGATTTACTTTTAATGGTGTCTGGCCCTCCATCACATTTCCCACACGTGTCCTTTGCCCTCCATTTATTTGTTTCCCACCATACAAGGAGGGCAGATACTCTCTACTCTCTGTTATAACTCAAATTGGGCACGGTAGCTCCAGCACACACTCGTGGCTGAAGCCCAGCTGTTGTGGCACAGCTGCTCTGACAAGGGCACAGAAGGTTTCCCCCACCTGCCTGCAGGCTCCCCTGAACCCAACACAACCTGCATCCCTGGATACAACCCAGAAATGGTTAAGGGATGAGCAGGCTGTGCTGCTGCTGCTGTCAAGGAGAGGAGCTTTCTCTCCCCGTTGCCAGTTGCTGTGTTTGGGACTCAGTGCTGATCCTATCCAGGAGTGTAGTGCTTGCTGCATCCTCTGCCACCATCAATTCCTGTCTCAGAAAAAAGGTGCTGAACTCCTTGTCCCTCAGGTAACGAGGCCTTCTGCAGCTGGCTGGAAGCAGAGTATTTTGCACGAGCAGGAGTGCTGTACTTCTGAGATCTATAAATACACCCCAGTGTGGGGGATCTGCTGTTTCTGCCGTGTCACGGCCGTGGGGGCTTTTTTTGGCGACGCCCAGGGTTGGTATGGAGGAGGAGCTGTCAGCAGCCCATAAAAGCACAGGCAGGGAAGGAATTGGAAGAAGAATATGTGGGTGTAAACGTGAGCTTATCTCCTGCAGTGGCTGTTCCCCTCCCACCCCCAAGCTCTGCTAGCTTTAATCATCTTAGACCCGTGCAAAAACTGCATATGTCAGGTCAGGATGCTGGAGCAGCTGCATTACTGAGCTGGAGGAGCTAAACCCCTTGCACATGGACTTTGTGGAGATGGCAGAAAGCTCCCGATGGCCACAGCTCCTGACCCCAGGGCAGCTCCTGACAGCAGCACTCCTCCATCCCCCTCTGGAGTGCCCTGGAGCAATGATGTGTTTCACATCTGGGCTTGGTGTATTCAGAGAATGCACGTCCACTGCATAATCAGTAAGGCATGATAAGTTCATTTAAGAAATCTTCCAGATCATCTGTGAGTGTATACTGCTCTAACCTCCAGTTTAATGTGCTGATTATTGTGGTATTGAAGTTTATTCCTGATCTGATGCTTTCCTCCTTTCCTGCCTGCCAGCATCTTTGACAGACAACAGAATTCTATTTTAGATCTATACCAGGTAATTATGTTTGCTCGGCATGTTGCAGTGCTCCTGGTTACTTTGCATTCAGAACTGTTAGGCAGGCAGGGGAAAGTGCCATGACAACTGGAGTAAAAATCACATTGCAGCCCAGCTATAGTCCCCCAGGTCCCTCCCTCCAAGAGTCCCAGGGCTCCTGATTCATTCTCCTAAGTATTTGACCTGGCTACAGAGCAGGATCCTGACATAAATGCCTGAGTTAAGCAGAGACAGGTAAGTGATGAACCTGCCCCAAACAGTGACTCTATACAATGGGGAGAAGGTGCCACTGATCCTGTCCTGGAGGTGGGAGAGATGAATTACCAGGAGGTAAATAAAGTGTCTGGGGAGTCCTGGGCGGGCTGTTGGCTTGGATAAAGTATAGCCTCTTGTGCCTTTAGAGCAGAAAGGCTGTTTCAAAAGGTGTTTGCAGAGCTGTGTGTAGGTTCACTGTGCATTGCCTGTGGAGGAGCTTTATCAGGATGAATGGATCCATGAGCACTAAGGGGGGGTTAAGCAGAACTCACTGCCACATCCTTGCGCTTCCTGTGTGCACTGTGCAGGCTTCCCATTAGATGACAAGGAACTGCAGGGAGCCACTGCCTTGGGCAGCAGCCTGTGGAAAGCATGGCAAGAGGACTTCAGCAGGACACAAGCAGCTCACTGTTACTCTTCTGAGTGGGAGCTTCAGACAAAATTTCCTAGAGAAACCCTGCCACTGAGTGACGAGGTGCAGGGAGGACTTCCTTGCTTCTTAAACTTCTCAGAGAATAGCCTGGAGGTGGATGGTTCCAATCTTAGCCTCAGATTGTCAACAGTTCAAGTAACTTTGGCCTGCAGGATTTAAAGATGGCAAATCAGATATGTTTACATAAAATTAATTATTTATTATGACAAATTATTAGACAGAAGATCTTAATTGGAATTACTACACAGAATAAAAGCTGAAATTACTAGTAGTTATATAGTATTACACAGTGCACTAAATTAAAGCAATTATATTAAAGCTAGCAAAAAGAAATGTTACGAAGTAAGCATTGATCTAACTCACCATACCAACACTCAGAATGGGCAGAGAGGGACATCCCCACTCAAGGGAGAATCTCCACACAGTCCAAGAAGGGGCATCTTGGAGGGAGAGCCTACTGTATGGAAAGTGGACTGGATTTTTAGAGTGTAAAGGGGTTGACTGTCAGTCCTATGCCTCCAGGCCAATTTAGCAGCTTATCTGCCAAAGCATTGCCTTACTGTCAGGATGTTGATTTGGGGTTGGTGTGCCAGACTGATTTTTAGCATAACACAACACCAAAACAACATGTAGCTCCCCTCTCAATCCACCCCAACAGATTTTCAACATTGTTCACTGAATTACTTGACCACATTCCAGGTCAAAGCAGAGGATTTGACCTTGATGGAGCTACACACCACCCCCAGGGCTCCTTGTCCTCTGTGTGGGTCTGTTTGATGTCTTACAGGGCTGCTGGCAGACGTTTGGGCTGACAGATGAGCACACTCGCCTGTGGTTTGCTGTGCACTGCATCTGCTTCAGGCTGCCTACCCTAGAGTGTGCTGTTCCCTTTCAGAAAATGCTCCTGCTGCAGCTGCAGGCTCCTGCAGCACGGCTTGGCCATCAAGCAGCACCTGGGCTGGGGCTGAGTTTTGGTGCCCAGCTTGACTCTCTCTTCTTCCTGCTGTTTTATTGGCTTTAATTCATCACTTTCCACGTGGGCAAGTGGCTTTTTGGTGGCCATTTCTTGCCAAGTGCTGCTGCTGGCTGCCTGGTCTCATCCACAGACCAGGTGGTGAAGAATCCTCCTGCAGGATTACTCCTGGAGGCAGCCTGCTGTGAGGCAGCTGCCAGCTGCTGTGCCCTTGGGCTGGGTTTGGGCATTGTGACATGCTCCCAGTCCACAGCCAGGTGTCCATCAGGGATCTGTCCCCACTCAGAGCACTCTGTGATGGCAGCCCATGTGTGTGTGGGTGTGGACAGGGACATGGCTCAGGCAGGAGGGTGAATGGGGCTGGGGTGAGCTTGGAGCCTTCCTGGCTGAGGATACACAGGGAGGGCCCCTGGGGGGAACCACAGCAGCTCTTCTGTCCAAGGGGTGTCTGGAAGTGGTGTTGGTCTTCTGCAGGGCAGGGACCAGGAGAAGGCAGACTGACACAGGGACAAGGACAGGGCACAGCAGCCTGAGGGGGCTGGGTCTGTGGTGAGGGAGCTCTGGAACTTCATGCCTGAGCAAAGTTTGGTGGCTTGGATGCCTTGGGAAGGCTGACCTGGAACAGAGACTAGACAGAGCTAAGAGAATAAAGTAGGTATTTATTAAAAAGTCTTAAAAGGATACACCTTGGACAGTACAAGAGCCTGGCCAGGGCTGCACCCAACATGGACCCAAATTGGTCACAAAATGGATGACCAGTCACGAGGTCCTACACTTTTAGAAGTTTTGGTGTATTTACATATTGGGGTTAATTGTCCAATTATAGCTTCAAGTTATGAAGTTCTATCTTCCTTGTTGCTCTCTTCAGTCCTCTGTTGTTTATACCCTTTGGGTCTGAAGCTTATAATGATTGTCCTTGGTTTCAAGCTGGAAAGGGATTGTTTTGTCTACCTACCCTGAGAACTTACTGACAATATGAAACTCAGAGCTACACATCTAGGCAACACAGAATCGGAAAAACATGAAAGCTGAAACTTAAGGCATCGTTTCCCCCAGTCTACACAAAAATGAAACCCCTGCCTGCAGACAGAATTCTATCCTCTCTTCTGAGCAAAGGAAAGCTCTTAACTCCTTGCTCTCCAAGTCCTGGTTGGCTCCTCAGCTGCTTCTGTGTCTCCTGTGAGCAGCCACATCCCACGTGTACCGAGTGCTATTTCTGCTGGCGGCGCAGGCTGTGCTGCAGCTGCAAACCCCAGCAGGGCCACTCTGGTCCATCCTGTCTGCTCACAGTTCTGTAATCCTACCACAGGACACCTCCTCCCTGCCCCAGAGTCACCCCAGCTGGGGCTGTGTGACCATCCTGTGTGAAACCTGCTCCCACAGGCAGCGCTGACAGCAGGAGCTCTGCCGGGAAATGCTGAAGCAGCTCCTGCAAAGGTCACCCTGGTGTCTGAGCACAGGAAAGGCTCAGATGTGTGACAGCTGTGGCTGTGACAAGGAGGGAAGTATGCACAGAGCTGTGGCTGCTGCTTCAGGAGCTCAGGAAACCAAAGGCTGGGGAAGGCAGAGGGGCTCGGGTGCTCTGTGGTACGAGGAGCTCACCCCCAGCACTGGCCCCATGAATGCAAGCAGTGGTGGACATAAAAACCAGGGGACTGAAGATGTTCAGCCACCAGAGTCAGGCCAGCAGCTCTGCTCCTTCACTGCTCTGAGGGAGACAGCACGTGGCTGGAAGCATCTGGATGTGCAATGCCTGGGTTCCCGCTAATCCAGCACTGGTGTCATCAAAGCTGCACGTCCTTGGCTGTCTTTCCATCCTCTGTGAGAGAAAGTGAGCCCTGCTGAGGGCCATGGTGGTGCCCACAGGTAAGTGGCTAAAGTGGGTGAGATGAGACCTCTCACCTCCAGTTAGGTAAAATCAGTCCCACCAACTGTTCTTGGACAAACTTGGAAAATAATGGGAATATTTTAATCTGCAAGAAGCAGTCCCCAGTGATAATTTAAAATTATATCAATGCATATTAGAGATAGGAGATACCTACAGATCCTTAAGTCACTGTCCTAGGTTACAATGTAAGATGTGCCCAAAGTATGTATTCTATCACCATCTTCATGAGCTGTTAAACCAGGTGGGGCAGTGTTTTCCCTTGCCCCCTCCCTCTGGGCTATCTCCTGTTAATGGGCCATCAATGCCTTGCCCATGACTCACAGGTAACTCCCTCTGGGAGCTATCTCTGTTTAATGGGCAATCAAGGACCCATTGTATGACTCATAGAATGGTATCAGCCCATTGTGAGATGCTCCACCCAGGGGGAGGAGCCAAGCATTCCCACCTGGATATAATCTGGGATTTGGGACAGCACAAGGAGCCTTTACCCACTGGGTTCCAAGAGGACAAGAGCTACTGGACTTTTCTACAGGATCACTGTTTTAACAAGACCACTTCATCTGGACTGCTACCACCACCCTAACTAATAGGGTGTCAGGTTGTATTCTGACTCTGTCACTGATCTTTTGTACTATTGCATTTATTTAATTTTACTTTTTTCCTCCTATTAAATTGTTTTTCTGACTTGGAGTTTCTTACTGGTTTTGCTTTCAAACCACCACAGTCACCACCACATGAAATGCCCCTGGCCATGAAGAAATGGGCTTTTAGAAGCAATCTTTGCACCGAGTCTATGCAGGATTGCCCTACAAGGCAGACCTGCTCTCACTGCCAGCTGGTGAAGCTGTGCCAAGGTTTGTGTCCCCACAGCACACGCCTCTGGAGCAGAGTGGGTTCCTTCAATCAGGACTCAATTCTCCAAATTCTTTTGGTGGAAGATCAGATGGAAACATCTATTGATTTTTTTTTTTTCAGTGGCAGCATATCTCTGCAGCTTTCTGGTCTTGTCTCCACTGCTCTGTTGACCGCTGGCTTCTCTGAGTTCCCAGAGATTAAAAAGAGCAGGATAGATCATGAGGAGGAGCTCTTGGTGGCAAAAACATTTAACAGCACAGAGCTGCAGTAGCAGTCTGTAACTTCTGAGCCTACTTCTAGCCTGGTAGCCACAGCAGCTTCCCAACACTGAGCATCTCTAGTGTGCTCAACCCTCAGCATTAACCAGCTGTGAGTCATGCTCTAAATAATGCTGAGATGGGCTTTAGAGCCCAAGTTTGTTTCTTTAGAGAACACATGCTGGTCCCCTTTTATGTACACTCTGGTATTTAAGTTTTCCTACCTAGGATGACTGGAAACTTCTCTTTTCAGGCCTCCCTCTCACATTGCCATGCCCTTTCGGGGCCAAGGGTTATCAGGAAATGAGTCAGGAATCATCAGAAGTTCACGAGGGCATTAGGTGCCCTGCTTGGTGCACCTGCAGTGCTCTGCTGAAGCCACTCACAGGGAAATGCTCCCTGACTTTCCTAGAAACTGGGACCTCAGTTGTCTCCCACTCCCAGCTCCCCAGCCTCCCCCCAGCACATGCTGAGATGTTAATGCCTTCTCTGTGCCAGGGGTTGGAGGTGCAAGGCTCCTGCCCATGGATGGTGCAGAGAAAGACAGTGCTGTGAGCCATGGAGCTGCTGCTGGGCAGGCAGGAGCTCTGGGTGTGCCAGCACAGTGTGGGCTGGGGGTGGGAGGGCTCATGGTGGGGCAGGACAGGGGCTCTCCCAGCTGTTTTACCTCCAGCCACAGTAGGAAATCCAGAGTGGGGCTGGGCCAGCTGCAGTCACTGAACTGTGTGTGTGGGGTGGATGCTGATGGCACAGCTGCTGTCAGAAGCTCCTGCAGGAGCAAACACTGTCTGTGCTGGTCCCTGGTGAGGCTGCCTGCTGCAGCAGCTCTCTGAGAGGTGTTCCCTGCCAGCCTTGCTCCAGCTGCTGCTGCAGCTGGCTTTGGCAGCATGGCCCCGTCAGCACTGTGGCTGCTGATCCCACAGTAGGCACCTACTGCCCCTGCCCCCAAAAGGGGCTGCTGAGGTGCTCACAGCTCCCAGTTTATCAAACCCACCAGTCCCCAGCCCATCAGCCCCCACCCACCTGCTGTGCAGAGCAGAGGTTCCCAGTGCCTTCACTGGGAATGTGTTTTGTCAGTCCTGTAAGATGCTCTTCTGAGGGAGGTGGTTCTGCTGAGAAACCACTTCCTGAGGCTCAGTGATCCTTCACATCCCATCCCTTATATGTGCACATGGAAGAAGAGCAGCGAGGCACAGGGGAGCCCCAAAACCTCACAGAACTGTGGTGCCCTGGTGCAGATCAGCCCCTCCTTGTTTCCTGTGAGCAGGTTTAGTGTTGCTGTGTAAAACGAGCTGCAGGTCTAATCCCTGGGGAGCTGCCAGCTGCTCAGACACCAGTCTGTCCCCAAATCCCACACGCTCTCCTGCCTCCCCCTTGCTGACAGCACACGTGCACCTGAGGAGAGATGGTTCCTGGTACCTCTCTGATAAGGCTCTTGCAGATACTAGGGAAGAAAGAAGTAGGAATAGCACTTTCTCCTCCTCTCCTCTCCTCTCCTCTCCTCTCCTCTCCTCTCCTCTCCTCTC
>WEIU01006515.1:17082-48083 GCA_013389925.1 Aegithalos caudatus | reverse complement strand
CTCCTCTCCTCTCCTCTTGTTTCTTCATGGCTGAAAGGTCAGTGATCTGCTTTCTGTGATCAGGGAGGTTGTGGCTTCCTGGTATTCCCATGGGAACCAGGGCTTCCAGGGCAAACATCAGCTGCCCCAGCACTGGTGAGGACCCAGCCAGTGCTGGTTCTGTCACCACAAGGTCTCCAGCAGCTTCAGCTCTGTGGTGGAGGCTGCAACGTGCCCGTCTGTGGCTTTGCAAATCTCTTTCCTCCTCTGCAGAATAGCACCATGCAAAGCACTGTAGTGCAAAGCTGGAGGGTTTATTACAGCAGGTGGTGGGGAAGGGCTTAAAATCTAACATTCAGCTAAAATCTGTGCTCTATGGGTCACCACTTGCTCTCTATCCTGCCCCCAGCACAGCCTGCTTACATGTTGTTGGGACAGAGAAATTTCCTGAGGTGCCAGATGCCTTAAGACTGAGGGACAGCCAAACCAAAATAAACCTGATGTAGCTGGGTGCTTTAATTTGCAGGAAGAGCTGTGCAGCAGCAGGCTGGTTCCCAGCTGAATCTTTCTTGCTGTATCAAGCATAAATTCATCAGGTATTCCATTTCCTGGGAAAAAAAAATAAAGCAGAATAATTCACTTGGAAATAAAGAGTGGAGCTATTTTTCCCTCTGACATGGTGAATGCAATTACCTAAGGCATGGGAGGCTGAGATAACTCACTTATTCAGCCCCCACTCTCCAAAGAAACCATCATCATTCTGTCAGAAAAGGCTTTAAACTCCAATTCACATCCTGAATGCTAAAACATCACCACACACAGAACTTGTCCTTATGATTTCCATGCACCAGCTGCTGCATCAGTAGGAAAACACACTTATAGACAGGCCAGAATTTATTATTGTCAGGGCCATACACACAGTGCAGGCTCCCTTTGTTTGCTGACCCTTTTCCTGATGCTGTTGGTGTCTCCTTGTTTTTCAGGAGCAATTCCTAGTGAAGCAAAGCACACTGGCACCCTGTTAGTAGTGTGTGAGCCACGCTGGGGATAGGAATATGAGCATGGGGGTTGAGAGTCTCAAGCTGTGTCTGTTTGGAGAGCTCAGTGCAGGCAAGCCATAAGCCTGTGATTACCCCCAAATTTAATTCCATTTAGGCAGCACTCTCCCACTTCTTCTTCCATTACATAATGGGGAGTGGAGTAATGACTTTCAGCAATGCTGTTTGAGTGGCAACAGTCCAATTCTGGACTGTATATTTTTTTTAATGGTGGGGGGAGAGCAGGTTGGCAGAGGGGAGGAAGCATTGGTTCGTCTGCAATCCCTGTTTCGCTTTGGGAGCTTTAGAGGACAGACACATTCTTCCATCTCCGCTAATCCTCCTCTGATACAGAGGATTTTCCTGCCATTAAATGATAGCTTGTGAGAAAAAAATGCCAACTTTTCAGAGACTGACTCGTGTGCCTAAGGGCAGGCTCATGAGCAGGAGGGAGGACACAGCCACTGCCTGGCCAGGTAAGCAACGCATCCAGATGATTTCTGTTGGGAATTAGATGATTTCTGTTGGGAATTTTGGTTTCCACTATTTGATGCTGAGCTGGTTACACTCCCTCTGTACCAGCACCTATTTCCTGGGGATAGAGCCAGTGTCTTACTGTTCGTGATCCTTTCCCACCTCAGATGACAGGAATCTGCCTTTGGCATGGCTTGTGGGAAGGACGTGGATGAGCTCCTAAAAAGCAGTGGCACAAAGTTGCAGGATTCCCTGAGAAGGTCAGTGGTGGAAGAAGGATACTCACCAGGAAGGTGCTGGGGACTTCTTCAGTTTGAAAGTGTGTGAGAGAAGAGCGTTTTCCTTCATCTTCCTTTCTAAATGCAGATCTTTTTGTGGAAAAATGAGGCAGGGAAATGACAGAGGATGAAACCCATCTCTGTTCCTCCTGTGTGCTTTTAGATCCCTCAAGTTTGCTTGCCAGACCTGAAATGCCACTAGAGAATAATCAAGGTAATGTTTGCCATCATTCTAAATGGTGAGTATACTCTTATTCTGCATTATCCAGTAGTGGATTAGACAGATCATTTGGAAAAGTGGTGGTTAAATATTCAATTATTGCAATCATTTTCTCTTTACCCTTCTTATGATTCTTCAACCTTTCTTTTTTGTTTCTTTTCCTTTGGTCTCTCACTCTTTCTTCCAAATACTGAGTTACTGTAGTGTTTAAAAGAGCAAAATATTTCATCCATGGGAGGATATTATTTTTATTCTTTAATGTCACAAATATTTTTTGACCTTCCTGCTCTATTTCACTCTTTTGCTCAAACACACATCTCATTTGAGTGCTCAAATGCGCCACTGAGTCACAGAAAGATTCCAGCTGCTGCTCTGTCTGTGAACATCCTTTTTTAGGGAATGGGAAGGAGTAAGGTGGGAAAGATGGGAATGTTTCAGGCTATGTTGATCAGAGGAGATCTCGTCAATGGGGAAGAGCTGATCTCTTTTGCCCTGAGCATCAGCTCTCCTGAGGGTTTGGTAGGATTCAGGTGGAGGATTTTTTCCAACTTCTTTTCCAGGAGAAAGAGGGGAAATTTCCCACTAAGGCTGCATTGCTGAGGGGTTTCTCTGAGCTCCTATTGCTGAGGGGATTTTTTTCTCACTGGGTGGTCCCTCTGCTCTTGCTTTCCATGTCCTGCACATTGCAAAGAAGCACTTGTAAATAGAGATCTTAGGAGCCTGCTGTGAAATGCCACAAGCAGAAGACCCAGATTTGACACTTGTGTATAAGGAAAACAGGCTGGCTATGGTTTGGGGGCAGACATTTCCTTTATTGAGTGATTAGAGAAGAAGCAGGGAGGGGAAGGAGGGGATTTGGTTATCAGCAGGCTCATTCCTACACTGCCCACCGTGTGCACAGCAGTGGGTGGTGGTCTGCTCTGGAGGCCAGGGATGGGACTGAGCTTGGGGCAGCTGGAGCTAAACATGGAGCTTGCTCAGGACAGCCTCACCTCTAGGACAGCCTATGCACAGATGCCCCTCTGGATGTCACCCTGAACCCACACAAGGCTCCCTACCAGCAGCAACACTTGCATCCATCGTTTTCCAGACAACCACCTGCAGTCAGACATTTGGGAACAGGCAAATCCTTAATCTGTCTGGCCCTCAGTTTATGTAACTGCCTAACAAAAACAACATATGCCCCTGTTGGCACGGAGAGGGTGGACTGATGCAGAGGGGAGCAAAGGAGGCAGCCCCTGGGCAGGCTGCATACAGAAAGAGCAATCTGAGATCAGCATATTGTTCCCCTTCTTGTCCTTAGGCTCCAGCTGTTGTCAGGGGGACTGAAGGGGACTTTCCTTCAGCTGTGGCTGTTAGATAAGGGCATGGGAAAAAGGGGAAGAGCAGACAAACAAAATGACAACCTGTCTAAAATCCTTTCCACCTCCCAGTGTCCTTCAATATCATTTATCCTTGAAGTGATGTTGTTTTGCTAATTCTCCAGTCACAACAATGTGCCCAGGCATGATGAGACCTGAATTTTGATGAAGAGGCCACAGCTCATCCTTTTGTGATGCTCTCTCTGTGTATATAAAACCTTTCCTACATGCAATAACCAGAATGGTTTGAGCAGACCCAAGCTCCAGGGCAGCTCCTGGGTTGGTGTCCCTCAGTGGGGACTTGCCCAACAACTGGTTTTACAAGTCACCTTTACACAGGCAGTGTAAACTCCTAAATACAATCCCATGCAGGTCATCTTTAGAAATGATGGAGGAAAGGCAGAGCTATTGTAGCCCAAACTTTCATTTGTCCTGTACATTAAAGCTTCAAGGACTGCAAAAATAAAGCTTTATGCTTGCTGAAGCTGATGTTTCTTAGGCATATCACCTCACAAGACTGTCTTATTAAAAATATCCATGGGAATACAGCTGTAGTGGGAAATCATTGTGCTGCAAACCACAGGGAGAGGCAGCCCAGCTGCTGGGAGCTTCCCCCTCTGGATACTCAGCAGGAGTGTGGAGGAAACCCCCCCGATCCCAGCAGTGCAGTAATAGAGGTGGCTGTTGGTAAAGCTGTTGGCACCCTGTGTTTTGCTGAAAAAAAAAAAAAAAGAAAATAATTATATTTGTATGTGAGGTAATAAGCTGCAGCAGAAAACCAGTCAGCAGCAATAGCACCATTTTGTGCTTGTGACTATATGCAGATCACTGGTGTGGCTGCTCATTTTGTTGAGGAGAAGGTAGGATATATCTGGGAGAGCAATTTAAAAAGCTGCCTTAAGTTCTTCCTCTCTAATGAGTTTATTTTCATGGAATAAGAGAAAGGGTTTTGCTGGAAGGGACCTAGAAGATCATCTCATTCCAAGCCCCTGCCATGAGCAGGGACAGCTTCCCCTAGCCCAGGTTTCTCAGAGTTTCATCCAACCTGGCCTTGAACACTGACAGGGTTGGGGCCTGCGGCGGCCCCTGGCGCACTTTGTCCGCGGNNNTGTAGCCAAAACCCACCGAAAAAAGCGCCCATGCCCCAACCCTCACAGTAAAGAATTTCTTCCATGTATCTAATCTAAATTTCCTCTCTTTCAGAGGGAAAAAGCACCTTGCATTTTAAAAAAATCACTTTTCAGATTTCATTTGATGTTTTCATTGATGTTTCATTGATGTTTCATTGGATGTTTTTTCCCCACAAAAAAGCCTGTCTGTGGAGGCTGATGTTTCCCAGTCCTTCTGTTCCTTTTTGTTCTTCTCTCATTTCTCCCAAGAACCTCCTTCTCTTCCTTGTTGTTCACCCACCTGTGTGGGATTAACCTGGGAGGAAACAGCAGCCTTGCACCTCTCATGTCAGGCTGAAAAAGGATGAAGTGGCTGCTCCCATCAAACATAATGGTGACTGTCTCGAGAATTGGCAAAGCAGCAAAAGCTGTGCTGGAGATGCAGATTTTCTCCTCTATGATGAGATCACGAAGCCAGCAGTTGAACAATAATTCTTAGTTTGTTTTTACTCACGCTATCATACCAGTACACAGTGGGAATGTGTTTCCAAACACTGCATTGCATCTCCTTGAGAGCTGAGAGTTCTCCTTCCAGAGCTGCACCAGTTCATGGATCTGGTGGAAAAACATCAGGTTGAAAGAATGAAAGAAAGAGGCAAAAAATATGAATTTGACACTTTAGGCAATTAATTGATCTCCCCTGCCCATTGCCAGGCTCAGCATACACTGCCCTACCATTTTCCACACCCAGGAATGCTGTAACCCACCCACAGCTGCTGGCCTTCAATGCATTTCTGCTCCTCCCTGGCCATGGGGCAGGAGAGACCCCAATAAAGACACTTGAGAAATACTGAATTCTACGTGAGCCCCCTCTTGGGGACAGGAATTAATCAGATATTATGTTCTAGGTGACATATATTCTCAGCAGGTTTAGAAACCCCAGAAGATTTTTAGGAATTTGACACAAGAGCTCCTCAGTCAGCACCGGCGTACAGGTGGCAATTAGTTTGGCTAGAGAGGAGGAAAAGACAGTGTAATTTCTTTTTGCTGCTGTGACTAATTCATTTACTAACGATGCACTCTTTTCTCTCCTGCCCCGCCTGCGTGGGGACGGCAGTGATCCTTTGGGTCCCACAGGTCCGTGGGGTGTGGGCCTGCGTGCGCTCCTGCCCTCCCAGCTGCGTGTGCACCCCAGAGAGGAGCTGCTCCGTGCTCTGCGACCGGGCCGGGCTGGGGCAGATCCCCAGCCAGTTCCCCTGCGAGGCCTCTTCCATCAACCTGGATAAAAACAGCATCAAGTTCCTGTCTGAGAGGGCCTTCGGGACGCTGCCTTCCCTCAAGTCCCTGTCTCTCAACCACAACAACATCTCCTTCATCACGCCGGGGGCGTTCAAGGGGCTGCCCAGCCTGACGGAGCTGAGGATGGCCCACAACGAGTACATCCGCTATCTCCACACCCGCACCTTCACCGCGCTGCGGCGCCTGGTGAGGCTGGACCTGGCCGACTGCAACCTCTTCAACATCCCAGACAGGATCTTCATCGAGCTGCCCGCTCTGCAGGAGCTCTTCTGCTTCCAGAACAACTTCCGAAGGATCCCGGGAGCCATCAGGGGCATGGAGAACTTGACCCACGTGTACCTGGAGAGAAATAGGATCGAGGCGGTGGCCTATAACTCCCTGCAGGGCCTGACCAAGCTGAAATACCTGAATCTGCAGGACAACAAGATAAACGTCATCCACGAGCGAGCTTTTCAGGGCTGCCAGAGGATGGAGTACCTGTACCTGAATGACAACTTGATCAGCGAGCTTCCGGAAAACTCCTTCGATGGCCTGAGGCGCCTGAAGATGCTCAACCTGGGGGGGAATTTTCTCAGGAACATTTCCAACACCTGGTTCCGGGACTTGGGGGAGCTAGAGTTCCTCTACCTGGACCGCAACAGGATCAGCTACATCGAGGAAGGGGCTTTCGAGAACCTCACCAGCCTGGTGGCTCTGCACTTGAACAGCAACAACCTGACGACGCTGCCCTTCTCCGTGTTCGAGCCCGTGTACTTCCTGGGGCGGCTGTACCTCTTCCGCAACCCCTGGGAGTGCGACTGCCGCATCGAGTGGCTCAAGGAGTGGATGGAGAACTACAGGCTGGTCAGGGATATCCCGTGTGCCTCCCCCTCCTCCGTGGCCGGCCTCGACCTGACGGATGTGCTCTTCGAGAGGTCTCCCGAAGGTTACTGCCTCGACCCGCTGGAGCTGAACGTCACGTCCGAGGGGCCCACCCCAAGCCAGGAGCCTTGGTCTACCACAGAGAGCAAGTTCAACAGCCTTATCTCCAAACTCTTGCTCCAGATGGGCCTTCCCGAGGAGGTGGCAAACGCCACCGAAGTGTACAGCAACACCACGCAGCCGGATGGACAGACTGAAGGGGTTTCTTCCGGCGTGGGGGAAGACAGAACCCAGGCTGACTCCTCTTCCTTGTACCTCCCAGCACTTTTTACAGTGATTGTTCTGCTGTGCAAATAGTCCAAGGGCTGGATGGAGCAGGGGTTCTGCTTAAGCATTTAGACCCTGCACCTACTTAGTCATCAGAAAAAAGTTTTTTTGTGGGCCTCTGATGCATAACAGGCTCCAAACCCTTCCAGGCTGAGTTTGATGGATCTGGCTCCAAATTCCCCAGGGAGCTGGTGAGGTCTGGATCCCACTCTGGGAGACAAACCTGCCCCGTGGGTGTCCCAGAGCCTCCTGGATACTCACAGGGAGATGAGCAGCACCAAGATTGAATTTTTCCACAGATGTGTGATGTTCCCTGCTGGGAATGGAGGGAAGAGGGGTCTGTCTGTGGGTGTTCCATGGTGACTCAGCTTCATGAGAGCAAGATGAGGCTGCAAAACCAGGCCCCTCTTCATGTCCTGACAGACACCCACACCCAGGGCAGGCACTGCTGAACAACGGGAAACTATTCCTGATTTCCCCCAGTGGGTGCAGGAGGGAGCAGGGCAGTCCTGGGCAGCACCCAGGGGTGCAGCACTCGGCCTCATGAAAAGGAGGAAAGCCCGGGGGAGGACACATCACCTGCCCCAGGCAGAACTGGGATGGGCACAGCATTTTGGCCGTGACCACAGGCAGGATTTTGATCCTTTCTCCCCTGGTTTTCCTGGCACTGGTGAGGGAGAACCAGATGGACCCATGTTTGTCCAAATATTCTTTGCTGAAGCAAAGCTACTTAAACTTAACCTACTTATTTCCATAATTTCAATGTGTTTAATTTTTCAGTGAATATATTGTTTCAAGGAATACATTTTTTTTATTTGTAGATTGTTTCATGGCATGGCAGCAGGGGCAGAACATGGTGATGAAAAATGCAACCAGGCCCTATGAAATATTTTGTATTTCCACCACTAATACGTACCATGTAGTGTGTCATATTATGCCATACTGATTGTTTTCTTTTATACAGTATCTTAAGTGTTTTATCTTTGAAATCTTCAATGAAAGCTGCTAATATGACCAGAAAGAATGACGTTTTATGTATCAAAGCATATTAATAAAATAATTTGATATTTTACTCACAAAAATAAATTAACTGCTCAAATCTAGGGTTTTTTTTTTTTTTTTTTTTTTTTTTTTTGAGATCCTTGAACAACTCTGGTGATATTTTTGTAGGCTACTCAAATGGGTGCACATGAGAGTTTTCATGGCCTAGAGCAACTGGCAAGCTATTTATTGCAACATAAGTACTTTCACTTAGGACTTGACTGTGCTTATGTTTGTGTTAAGCAGCAACACTTGAAAATATAAGTGACTGTATAGAAATACACTTCTGTCCAAAAAGATCTACTGCTTTCTAATTAGTGCCAGAGATCTCCCAGAGGAAAGCTGAGTACAGGAAAAACCAAGCCTTCCCTGCTGCAATAGCTTCTGAGTTATCTGTAGCTCAACCAGTTTCTCCAGGGAATCAAAATGCCAGATGGTTTGATAAATGCCTATTTGACCTGTTCCATGAACTAAATTCAATGAATTTGGATTTCCAGCCTATTTATGAATCCATTAATCTTCTTAAGTGCTAAATTCATCTGTGTATTTTAAGAGGCTGTTTTTCAAACCTAGCCCAGCCCAGTGCTGTAGAGGCATATTAGGTTAAGGATGCCTTTACAGGAGCACTATTTCATCCTGTCAGGGGAGGTTTATCAATAGGCCTGGCACAGATGGTAAGACACAAATGGTTGTATTTCACTTCCTCTAAGTACGGATGCCTCATGAGTGAATTGTTTTTATAACCCACATATTCATTTTCTGTGCTGGGGCACATTAAAGCTGAAGATCGCCTTACTGTGCAATTGTTGAGTGGCTTTCAAGTCAATTAGTGCTTCAAAGATGCTCCTGCTTTATCTGCAAGATGCAGATATGAACGTGAAACGTCTTAAAATGTCAGCTTTAGCAGAGATTGTGCTGTCAGGTGATGGACAAGGGCTGTACATTGTACTCAGCTGTGTGACAACAGGGACACTGACCTTGGGCACCCATGATTTGAGTGTCTCTCGTGGTCAGACACCTGCCTGGCCCAGAAAGCTTTCCCTGTGCTGCTCTGACACAGCTGTGGCTGGCATGGTAATGGACCTTCATCTTCCCTGCAGGCACGGGGACAGGCTCTGTGCTGTCCTGCTCTGAAATCCTGCTCTTCCCTCTGAGCTGAGAGAGCAGCAATGTGTGCTTCCAGTGGCACAGAGCAGCTGGCACGTGGCACTCTGAGTGGGTTGGGAAAGGTCTGTGAGCCTGCTGCCATTGCTCTCACTTTGCTCCTCTTCTTTATGCTGCTGCTTCCCTGAGGACACACTAGAACTGCCTGCTTCATTATTTTATGATTCTTATTTCTAAACTCTTAGCAAATGGCTTGTCTCTCTGATTACATGGGCAGGTGACAACTCATAATTACATCTTTTTGAATAAATAGTTTGTTTTTTTTCCTTTATTTTCTTAGACAAGATTTTTGCTGCAAAATTGTGCTTCAGCTGATAAACCTGAACCAGTTGTTAGTTACAAGTCCATGGCTCAGAGACCCTTCACAAATCAATGCTGTTTTTAAAATCTGTCTCTGGACTGGGACACCTCCAAAGATGCCAAACCTTTGCTTGGAATAACTGCAAATATTTTTCAGCAAAGTGCTGCTTCCAGCCCTGCCCTCAGCATGAGGTGCTGAGACTTTGTTGGAAGCAGTGGGAAGGGATGGATGAGCTGCCTGGAGTTAGGATACTCCTTCTGACTGAAGTTTATTCAGAGAGCTGGTGTTCCCAGACTGAAGCACCTGAGGTCCTGGGAGAAGGCAATTTGTTTTAATGTGTGGTACCTGGTGACACTGCACTGCTCTCCACTGGTGCAACTGGTTTTCATGCTTTACAAGAGTTACTGTTGGAGCAGAGGGGAGTTGTCAATGTAAATAGAGGAAAGAAACAATTTGATTTTGGATATAACCTCTGAGTCTCAGAATTCTGTTGCTATGTTGCACCCCAAGGATCACACTCAGTGTTTTAACATGAGCACCTTTATGTCCCCTCTATTTTCTTTAAATTTGCAGCTATTGCCAGTACCCCCCTGTGAAATGAAGCTATTGGCTGTTTTGCTTCTCTTGTGGATTATCATATTTTTCTGCTTTGGAAAGAAACATGAAGTTCAGGACATGAGGAATTGCTGTCCTTTGCTAGAGAGGCAGCAGCTGCTCTGAGACTGACAGCTGCTGGCCAGCCAAGACTCAGGAACTTCACGGGCAGTTTTCAAGGCTGTTGTATTTTGTCTAATTCTTGTTTTCATAACATCTAACTGATAGCTTTTAAAAAACCCTATATTTTAATTTGTTGGATTTTCCTTTGATCATTTTTGTGGTCACAAATTCAAGAGGAACCCAATCAACTGAGTTAAATTCCAGAAAACTGGTGTGTCTGCTCTGGAGGATATTAAGCCTTACAAGAAAATATCCCATCATGGTCACTCCTGCTCCAGTGTGAGCTTCAGAAGGCAGGGCTAGTTTGAGTGAGAAAACAGTGCTTGTAAATGTCTGCTTTTTCAGAGTCAAGGTATGGGATTGTTGCAGAAACAGTAAAAATCCTGGTCTTTCCTCTTCCCCCACCCAAAACTGATAGAGATTGGTGGAGTTTGAAGGACCTGCTGCAATAACCTTCAAAGCAGTTTTAAAAGAACTTTAAAGAAAATGCTAACCATGGAATAAAGACCAGAAATTATAATTAAAAAAAAAAAGGTATTACAAGTATTACTTCAAAGAAAAACATACAGCTAATATTTAAAACATAAACCCAAACATGTGCAAGATCAGCACCAAAGTTCCATTCCTCATGGGGCAAGACTGGTATTTTACATGCCAATATAAAGATGAATACAGAAAAAATATTTCTGGACAGAGGATTATCTATACCTCTTACCCAAAGCCTGATTTTGTTGACCTTCCTGTGGTTAGTTGAACCAGTGTGATCTTGTACTCTGTGGTTTGTTTTAGCCTTGAGTGGGAGAAGTTAATTTCTTCTGCAGTTCTTCTCAACTTTGACCTTCACCACATCCTTTGATTTTTGTTGTACTTCCTTCTTCATCTGTCATTGGACTATTTTAGAGCTAATTCTTAACTTGCACATCATCAGTCTTACATTCTCAATGAAAAATACCAAGGCATTTCAAAAATACCTAAACTACCATCAGTTTTTTCTGTATACACCTGATGGTTTACTCTTCATGCATATTCTATGTATTTGTTGTGTGGATTAGCAGCTGATTTCACTTTGTGCTTGTTCAGTGGGTTTTGACCTGTGCCAGGAACTTCTTGATGTGGCTGGAGGTTTGCAGTGAGGCTCAAGGCATCCTTGTTCTGCCTCCCCTTGTATCCCACACCCTCCTTTCCACCCCTGCTTGTTTCTGCTCCAAGCCTGTGCCCTCCCTGTGCTGCTCCAGCAGGGCCAGCTGTGATGGAAACTGGATCACTGCCATGGCCCAGTTAAAACCAACACTCAACCCTTGCCTCTTTTTGGTGCTCTCTATTATTTCCCCTAATATTATGTCAATCAGGTTGGGCCATAAGTGAGTTAAACTGGGGATAATTGGAATAAAATGCTATTGTTATAGCTGAAAGGGGGACAAGCTAAATGGGAAAGATGGTGCTCAATTGCTGCTCAATTTGCTTAGACTGAGGGCAAACTGAGGCACAAGGATATTGGGAAGAGGCCTAAGGAGTTCTTGGGCTTTGTGAGGGCAGATCAGGAGACAAGCAAGGAAACACCAAGCCCCTGGTGAGATGAAGATGTGCTGGACTCCCAACAAGCTGTGGCATGAAGGCAGGTGTAAAAATATGTGTAAAAATACACGTGGTTTTACTTTTGATGATGAGAACAAGGCTGAGTGCACAGTGCCAGGGTGGGCAGATGTGATAAATCAGTAAGAAAGGATAACCAGCTGTGCACATGTAAATTGGGATGGAACGGGCAGCAGCAATTCCTCACAGTGCTGAGTGATGATGTCTCAATGTGCTGTGACAATAAGAAATACATCAGACTCTAAGTGGACAGGCACTTTCCTGATGTATGAGACTGGTAAAGAGCCAGAGGGCAAAGCACAGAAATAAATGATAAACTTGCAATCAGACAAAGCTGATTGTAAATATCTGTGTTGAAACCAACGATTGATTATTTCAGTAGTCAAAAAGTAGCAGTGAATTTGCAGATGCAGAATTTTTGTAGGCCAGCAAAGCTTAAAGAAGGTGTTGACAAATTCCAAATTACTTCAAAGTCAGATAATTTGGAACAATAGGATTGATAAAATAGATGTTGGCATATGCAAGGTAACACGCAGAGGAAGACATAATCTGAACTATTCACAGGCACAGCTGAGTCTTTTAGGGAAAGGAAGGCCTGAGAATTGCTGTGAAGAGCCAGTAGATCAACTGGTATAAACAAACAAACAAACAAAAAATATATACACTGTAAATAACAGAGGCTGGAATAGGAAAACCAGCATATAATGTCATAGGTTATTATGCCTTTATCAGTACATCCTGATCTGGAAAATGTGCAGTTTATGTCTTGCCACATCAGAAAGCCTATCAGTGATAAAGTTGGTGGCAGAAATAAATGAGTCATGGAACTAAGATTTCTCATTAACCAGGAGTGAAAAGATGGTTTTGTTTAGGAGAGTCCTAGATGGTGCCAAGTCCTGTGGGAGCTACAAAGATCCCTCTGTCTCCATTGAAAGCGTCTGTGGGCAAGCCAGGGATGCAATGCTGCAGGGATCATGGGCAATGTGGGACACAAATGACCACAAATTCTAGGGATGGGTGAGACATCTCTGCTCTGTGCCACGGGGCACAATGACCTTCACCAGTGGATCCCCTGAGGATGTGAAGCTAATTTTGATTCACAGAGCTTTTCTGTTTTCTTAAGAGTAGTTAAGTGTTCTTGACCTTGTCTGTCTGTGGTGGCTCCTCCAGTGATGCTGCCAACCTTTATAACCAAATCTTGACTGTGGATCACCTGAGGGCCAGCTCTGGACACCCCTTGGCCTGAGGTTAACAGAGCACAGGAGGCATTTATGCCACCACCAACCAATAAAAACCAGCATGGATTCAAGTTGATTAAGGATATTTCAAGGATAGGGAACCTACCTTTTTGAGAGGAAAAAATTTTCATTAAATCACTAAAACAGGACGAATCACTGAATCATAGAATGGTTTGGTTTGGAAGGGATCTTAGAAATCACTTAGCTCCTGCCATGGGCAGGGACATCTTCCACCAGGTCAGGTTGCTCAAAGTCTCAATCAATCTCAATACTTCCAGGGATGGGGCATCCACAGCATCTCTGGGAAACCTGTGCCAGTGCCTCACCACTCTCACAGTAAAGAATTCCTTCTTTATACCTAGCCTAAACATTCCCTCTTTCAGCTTAAAGCCTTTCCCCTTGTCTATCACCATATACTCTTGTAAAAAACAATCCCTCTCCATTTTTCTTGTAGGTCCCCTTAATATACTGGAAGGCTATGGTGAAGACTCCCCTTTAAAAAATAATAATATTTGTCAGAAAGAGTTTGGAAAACAAGTGACAAACCAGATTGGAGGCAGATGCAGGTCACCAGGAGAAGGAGAGTTCCAACGGGTGTCACACTGGAGAGCACAGTTTAGAAAAACAATGCCCCAAACCCGTGAACTGGAAATAAACCAAAAATTGTTTCCAGCAACAGCTACAAAGGGACCTACATCCACCCCACAGACTCCAAGGTCCTGGGTTTTAAGGTCTATGAACAGCTTCCTTGGCTCAGTGAAGCATTTCTGCTGAGTGTTTACACTCCTGTCTTCCAGCCCTGGGAATTTCTCATCTCTCAGTCTTTGGCCACTGGAGCCACAGAATCACAGAATATTCTGAGCTGGAAGGGGCCCCAGTGGAAAATCTTACACAGGATGCTGCCTGTGCAGCTCAGTATGAAAAGTGTTAGTGTTTCAGTAAACCTGCCTGTCTTTGGGGGAGTGGATGCCACACCTGCACCTGCACCACCCACTGAAATCCAGATTTGAATACCAAAGTTACTGTGAAGGGGTAAAATCTCTGATGAAACCCCAAGTGACCTCACATGGACAATGCCTCAAACGCTGCTCAGGGGCTGGGACTGTTCAGCCTCACCACTGGAATTGTCACCTGCATGCTCTGGTAGCACCTTGCAGCCTTGGCTGACTCTGAAACACGTGGTGTCAGGTCCTTGTGACATCCTGAGCAGGTGACAATGCAAGAGGGGAATTGCAGGAAGAGGTGAAGGGACTCACCCTGTCCTGCACAGCTCTCAGGTTCCAAATCTGCTGCTCTCTTTCTGAGCCTCTGCCTATTTATTTTCTGAGTATACAACTTACCTTTCTACCTGTTCATGCAATCCTACTGCTTCATTTCTGTTGACAGGTACCTTAAAAATCCGAATTGGGTTGGGTATCAACTCTTGAAGTGAGCATCTGGATTACTCAAGTGAAGTTCAGGAATTTTCAAGTGACAAGAGATAAACCTGACAGCTGAAGTATCAGCTTAGATTGAGTATCAGCAGTGTCACCCTTCCCTCAGGCTTTATTACTGCACACAGCCAGGACTGAGTTTGTGAGACCCAGGCAAGGAGGATTTCACCACTTTGTGGATCCTAAAATGTCCTTCTTAGTGTGAGAAGGTGTGTGAACCTCAGACAGCCCCAGAGCCTACAGAACAGCCCAGCTGCAGCACAGCTGGGACAACAGGCAGGAATGGGAAGTAGATTGTGACACTCCCAATGATCTGTCACTCTTTAGCTGTTTTAATGATCAAACCAGTTAAATATGTTAAAAACATATTAATAAAAGCACGTGTCAAGACTGAAAGCCAAAGGTTCTTGAATTGTAATGAGTCTTTCCATTGCCCTCAGAGGCTTAATATCACAAATTACAGCTAAAGGGATAACACTGAGCCCAGCAGCCCACAAGACAGTTTAAACATTTTATTTTTTACCTGAAATCTTGCTAATTTAGAATCACAAATCGTAACAAGATGATGTTGACAGAGTGGAACCCTCAAACAGCCAGGACTGAAATCCCTTGGAGGTTGCTCCAGGCAGGGGCAGCTGCTCAAATCAACAAGGTGTTTTCTGGAAGCAGGATCTCTCTCCTCCTCCTTTCCTAACACTTGGGAAATACCCTAAAGCCATTACTGAAATGTTTATTTTGATGAGTGGAGAACCAGAATATTTTACTTTACGAGAGTTGGCATGATCAGTAACTTGTACATTTTAGAGACAAATCTTTTTTATCCACTATAAAGTTTACTTGTCTGCATTATTTCCCTCTAACAATAAATGAAAAAAGAAATTTTGAAAGTTTTTGAAATAAACAGAAAACAACCTTGTGGGATTTATCTTCTTTCACCTATGGGGCAACTTCATAAATCTTTACTGATTTATTATCCAATAATCTTTACTGAGCTGTGGTTTTGACACAGATTTGTTGCTTTTGTTACATCCATCCTAGTAAACAAAAATGGCTGTAAGGCAGAGTTAGGAGATGTCTAGACATTGAAATTGTTGAATTTAGTGAAAAATGATGGAGTTTTAAAAACTTGATTTCTGCATAAGCCTGGGGTGCATGCTTCAGCATTCAGTAGTACATGCTGTAACATTGCTGTAACCTGTAATATTTACTGCTTATTAATGAAATACTCTAAACAACAATTCATCCATCCCTAACACAGTTATGTTTGTTAAGAGATGAGTGCCCCTTTCATTTCACCCCCTTGCTCTGAGCTCATTTCAGGAAACTGTTGGTTTGCAAAGCAGACAATTGCACTGAAGTGGTCTGAAAATTCATTTGGTGGATTAGCCCACATCCACAAATGACTCTTGTTCATCCTGGACAAAAAGGAGCAGTTTTTACTCACTTCTAAATAAATTCTAATTCCAATTAAAATACTTCCAACTGATAATGCCAGTTTTGATTACAGAGCCATTTAGGTTGGAAGTCAGCTCTTGATACCATCGAGTAAAAAACCCCTTGGTTCAAGCAATGGTAGCTGCAGCAGGTTTTTCAGGACTGTGTGCACTTTAATTAAATCTTCAGGACTTTTCTCTAAACAGTGTTTTTTTAAGGAATTTAGGAAAACCCTCTAAAGGTTTTATGTACATGCAGCAGACCCTCATTTTTTCCAGACAAGAATTTCCCTAAAAATGCTCATCACAGGTTGCCTCATTTCCCAGTGGAAACTGTGGCATGTTGAGGTTGGTAGCTCTGAACTGCTCTAATGTGTAGCTGCAAATTATCAAGAAAACACCTGGAGCTACTGTCATGTCAGGCTCTAAAATGTGACCTACCTGCAAGCAGTGTTAGTTAAAATTCCTTGGTACCTGTTCAGAATGTTCAGTTTTATTCCCAGTAAGATCAGGTATCTCTTGAAAACTACAAATATATTGGAAGTCTACAGAAACATGATACAATAAATGAGGCATGTGTGAAGCTGCATGAAAAATGAGCAGATGTAACTTACATTTTACCATTGCCTTGCTGCCTCACTTTTAACCACAGTTAATATGCCTATTAATGCTAGGCACAAACTATTTTTCTTTATGGGAAAAACAACTGGCTAATGCTGGGCATTCTACCTTCAAACAGTTTTATATAATTCAGTATTGCATTTTTATGTTTTTTTAAAATGAGGTTTGTCATAGCAAGTAAAACAAAGACAGTGACTTCGGGATATTAAAAGAGCAGGCCACAAAATATACAACTTTTGAAAAAAAAGCAACATACACGGCTTGGTCAGATCAAAAGGGGGCAGCCAGCAGTAAAGCTGCTGTAAATACTGTTTTTAAAAGAAGGTCAAGCTGCACCAAGGTTCAGGCTGGGTATGAGGAGCAATTTCTTCACTGAAGGGATGGTTAAGCACTGGGATGGCTGCCTAGGGAATAGAATCACCATCTCTGGAGGTGTTCAAGAAACAACTGGATGTGGCACTTAGAGCAATGGTTTATTTGATATAATGACGTCCAAGTTGGGACTCAATGTGTTTAGGGGTCTTTTTTAACTTTAATGATTCTATGATTCTATGTAATTTACAAAATATCTGATTCTCTAATTATTTACTTGCATCAAAGATGCTTTGTTATACTCTGAGAACCTCCCAGTTCCTTTCTTTTTCTACCTGCAGCTATTTAAAAAAAAATCAATTTATGTTTTATTAGGTTGATTTCATTAATATGTTCACTGAAAACAGCTCTTTATTTTCTCTCCCATTTGCCTTATCTTAATTTCTATTTAATATGAAGGCTTTAAATCTTGTCTCTTGCTTAGGTTAAGGGTCAGGCATCAAGTTCCATCACACTCTAGAGAGAATAATGTGTTATGTATGCTTTAATCACAGTCCTTCACTGCTTAGAGCAATTCTGAATGACCAGTCACAGATGAGAGTGGTTTCTGGCTACATTTACTTCTGCCAAAGCAAAGGCAAAGTTCTTGCCCTTTCTACCCTTCTTGTAGCCCTTTCTTGCTGAGTTTTACTGTGTTTGTAGATTGGTTTTGGATTTATTTTTTACTATAGCTAGTCAGTTTTGGTATAAGAAGTACAGTGCTGTGTATTATTTTAACTTCGGGGTGAAATTTTAATACCTGAACAATTCTCTATTTGACTTATGGTAGCATAATGACAATCTAAATATGAATAACTAAAGTTGTCTGTATATGTGAAATATAAACAAATATAGAGAAACTTCCATTACCTGGAATTTACAATTCTAGTAACTGGATTTCCTCTGCTACAGTTCTTAGTAGAATAATACTGAAGTGCTTTTTGACCACAACTAAAGATATTTTTCTCGTGTTTATGTGGTTTTGCTGGCACAAAGATTCACATGAACTGAATATGGCTGGGTGAACAATAGTTTTGATTTTTTTTCAGATTTTTTGACAGGGTAATTCAGTTGGAAGAGATCTTTGTCTCTCAGGTTTAAAGCAGAGTCAGCTCTGACATCAGGTCAGCTTGCTTAGGACTTTATCCATGTGAGTCTTTTAAAACCTCCAGGGACAGAGCTTGCACAAATCCTCTGGGAAATTGACTCTGTTACATATGAACTCTTACCCTCTTCTATGGGTCTCAAAATATTCTTTTATTGTGCAGAATGACCTAATGCAGGAATTAAAAACTAAGTCTTGTAGACCCAATATCCTAAGAAAATCTGAAAAAGGAAAAAAAAAAAAAGACAAAATCAGATAATTGATTACAGGCTTAGTTATCTGCAGTAAAGTAATTAAAAAGAATTAATCTAAATAAAAATAAATTAACTTTTTCCTTAAAAAAACCTTTAAAAAGGCCTTATAATGAAACCAAAAGAGATAATTTAATATTCAAGTAGTTCAACTTTCTGCATAATTTACTTCCAGATGTATGCTTTAAGTTTTTTTTTTTTTTTCCTTAAGGCAATTTCCTGCCTCTGTTAAAGGCTAGTGGAGATTAAGTTCCTAATGTGAAATAGAAACCTGATAGACCCATCCATTTTTTATTTTGTTTACATGTAAAGTTATTTAAATTCATTGCAATAATTTTAAAATTTTGTTCTATGAAATGAAAGGTTTTAAAATAAATTGAAACCTGATTTCTCAAATATATTAATGGTTGGAGTAAGACCTTTGAAACAAACTGTGTGATTGGGAAGAATTCCATGAAGTGTAGCTAACACCATCAATAAAACATCTACAATCAGAAAACTGAATTGACAGAAATGATACTGGAATACATCATTGAAACAGTAAATTGCATTAATTATTGAGCAAGAAGTTTAGGTTTTCATTAGCTGGCTTGTGGCTTTCTCTAATAAGGCAATAATACTTGTTATACTTTGTTTAAAAAAAAAAAAAACAACCAAACAAACCCTATCCAAAATAACCACATCCCCCCACCAACTTTTTGTATGGTTTTAATTCACCCTGCTCTTCAATATCAAGTGATCATGAAGGTTCCCTTTAATGTGACCCTTGGGGGTCTGGGATCAGCCCTCACATCACTGAGGGAACAGCCACAGGGATCAGGAGATCTTCCTGCCCCCCATGTCCCATTGAGGGGTGAACACAAGCTGCCCTTTTCTTCCTGGTGCCTCTTCATGTCCTCTGCTGACACAAGGAGGAAAAATGCCATTCCATGCTTCCTTGTGCCTGCAGCCTGCAACATCCATTCAGAACCAAGTACCTTCTGAAAACCATGCTGGATGACTGTTGTTATCAGGAGGAGGTTTGTGATCGAGGGAGGGAATTGTGTTTGGGTAGTAAATCAAAGTTTCAGAATTCTTGATTTCTGTTCCATTCCTTTTCAGCAGGTTCTGCTTTGGTTTTCAGATGCCACTTTTTCAGCTGAGGGCTCTTTGTGTCCTCCTTTCTCTTCTGCCTTTCTTTGCCTGCTCTGTTTCTATCATAGTGTCTGTCTTTACTCATGGCAGCTCCCAGCCAAAAACCCTCTCCTGATTTTTTTCCCACTCCATGAGCTAAGACAGCCCTTGATGAAGTTATGAGGGCTGGTCGTGAAATGTCATTGTAAGATCTTGCTCCACTTGGCTTTCAGCCCTTTCAGAGCTCTGCCTTAAAGAGCAGGAACATCTTTTCCATTCTGGAAACCATAATTCCAGAGCATTGCGGTGTGTGCCATGAATCACAGAAGGTTTCCTTTGCTTAAAATGGACATGAACCTTCAGAGACTTTTAAAATGAAGGGTACTAAGTAATACTGAGGAATAAACCACGTTTTTTTACTGGTAGGAAAATGCACCTTAAAATCAAGTCAGTAAGAGTGATGCCACCTGCTCCCCCACACAGTCACACAAACACAGACCCAAGTATGAGGCAATTCTCTACTTTTGCATCTATTTACATTTTGGGAAGAATGCTGAGGGCTCCACCTGGATGGCCAACAGTGGAGAAACACAGACTCAGGCTCCAGCTCTGAGATAGGCTACACTTAAAAATAAGCAAATTCCACCTTTCCTCATGGGTGTTTTCATTATGCAGACACTAAAACAAGCTATGGCTGCTGCTAAAGGAAAATTTGCAAGTATTACTTTGCTAATAATCAACATGAATTCTTTCAAGCATACAGCCACTAGTCCAGTTACCTTCCACAACACAAATGCAGGCTCAAGCTCCATTTTAGTAAGAATGCAGAAATATTGAAATGTTGCCAGATTTAATGTTTTTGATTGTCCCGTGTAGTTGCTAAGAGATTCAGCAGAATGCATGGAAATGTATAAACACTCCCCCTCCCACTATTTTTGCTTAGAAAGGTAAAGATTAGATGAGAAACCATCAACTTTCTGCCCAAAATCTTAACTGAGAAATGTATTTCTGAGCTAAGAATTAATTATTTATTCATGTACAGGTCTGGGAAAGAGGCTTAACGCTGAGCTAAATTGGGAGGAATCAAGAAGCATTTTGTGCTTGTTTCAGTCCAGCTTTCACAGAATTAGAGCAGGAGACTGTTAAAATCATTTAAGGTGAAGAATGTAAAAATTACCATAGCTGCACTTACCTATCAGTGAGCAAAAAACTCCCAGAACACTGCAAACATTCAAACGTGGGAAGTGGCTTTGTATTTTTTTGTGTAGCATTAGTAAAAATAGCCTGCTCTACCCTAAGCTTGTGCACTCATCCCCATGGTGTGGACACAAGGCACAATTATTCAAAATACTTCTGTTCTGTTTGTCAGTGATGTGCTTCCTGTTGTGCAGATATTTTGATATATATGTGACTATTTGACATAATGTGCAGCAGTTTCCTTGGTAAGAGTTATGACTATCTCTGAGCTCATTAAAAATAGAGAAGAAATTAGTCTGAGAGACAGGTTTATTAAAGAAATGAATATGCTTTACATAAAAAAGCAGACTTTTTATGGTGCCTGCTTTAGCTCATCCTCTGTCAATTTAACTTATAAAAACAGACAGCTCTTTACTACAGTCAGGAAATGTATTTTTCTGTAGTTTTCAAATATCATTTTCTACCATGCATTTTAAAGCCTGAAATTTAGTTCTACAGCCGTCATTGAAGTTGCTGAATACTATCTGCAGTGGAAGAGAATGGGGCCAGAACTGTTTGCATCTAGGATTTCAATGCAGATTTGCGAGGCACCCCTGGAAGCTCTGGCAGCATTTCCAAGTATTTCTCTAAGTAACAGCACTGTGAATTAACTTCCTTATAGAAAAGAATAAAAATGGAACAAATACTGGCTAGTCTGTGGATTAACTTTTCCTAGTGGCTCTAGTACCCAGTTTTTGGAGTATACAAACCAGTCCAATGTTGCTCAGGTTCCAACACCTCATCTTCTATGTTGTCTTTTCAAAATCAACTGAGTAACCTTCTTCATGAAGTTTCTGAGTTAGGTAGTGATGTTTTCTTTTAGAGGGGAGTGGAACAGCATTGTTCTTGACCAAACCATATAAAAAGAAAACCACTGCTAAGACACATGGAAGAATTTGGTTCTAGTGATGAGATTTGGAATGTCCATCTGGCAGTGGCCAGGAGTCTAAACTAGGCTACCATTTCCATGCAATAATCTTACCACTCTGAGACATTGAGTAACCTAGTGTACTTTTATTAGGTAAATGGAAGCAGAGATTAATGAACATTTATTGGACCAACTTAACACCTTGAAATCACAGGCATCAGTCAGACTGAGAGGCAGCATACTGATAAGATCAAGTTTTCTTTACAAATCTATGAGCCCCTGTACAAAAATAAAGTATAAAAGGGGCAAACAGAAACATTTGTTTCTTCCCAATCCCAGGGCTGCTTCTGAGGTCACATTCAGCATAAATTTAGAGAAGTCCATGAGGAGCTCTAAATTATGCAGTGATATTTACAGTACCAGGAGGACCTTTCTCCACTTGGGAGATTGAAAAAAAAAAATTAAAAAACCTGTAACATCAGCTTTGCACCTGCAGGAGCCTTCCCTATGCAGGTGAAGCTTCCAGCTCAATTTCTGCAGCCTTTTGCTCTCTATGTACCACACAAACAACAGAGACACTTCAGAAGGGTTTGAGCAGGGTGGGAGGATTGGACAGATTGAGAAGTCCTGGGCTTGCTCTGTCTGGGACTGTGCTGAAATCTGCCCATGGAGCTCACTGTGTGCTGTGGATCTGCTGAACTTAAAGCCTAGGTGGGGTTTCCAATTTAATCTTTTGCTACTGAAGGTTCCTACAAGGAAAACAGACTGTGGTAAAGAGGAGGCAAGACAGGATGCTAACTATGTGCTTTACAGTTTTTGTCTCTTGATAAAAGGTTATACAATGAGAATAAAAGAAACAAAGCTCTCCAGGTCAGTCTTTCTACTGTGTAACATTAACTGAAGGGTAGTTCCACTTAAGAGAAGAAAAGGTATTAGTTACATAAAATTACTACTTATTGTCATCTACATAAGGCAGAAGCACCCTCATGGGCTTTGTGAGATTTCTTTCCTTACAAGCTGGATACACAGAAACTTCAAGAAATCCACATTAACAGAGTCAAAAGCGTGTAGTTAAAACATTTATGATGGACTATACTCAAATTATCAAAATTACTTTACCTGTTTAATGCCATAAACATTTGAGATGAAAAACGTGTCACTGAAGTCGGACACCAATGCTCACCAGAGAAGTTTGTATTTCTAACATCAGAAACACTCCACTGCTTGATTTCCAGCAGGTCTTCCCATCTTTGTGCTTTGCTGGGAAAAGAGGTAGTTCTGAGGGTGAATGAAGCTGTCACTTCCATGAGCTCAGCCAGTGTGGACTCACCACTGCAAGGACTGCCTACAGGACATCAGCTAGGGTTCACCCAGGACTGAACAACACAACCACTAGAAAAATTACCTCTTGCTCACTAAATAGCTCAGTTTGCACCATCCCCTTCTTCAGGGGCTAAACCCAGGACAGATGAGCACCTACAATTACTCTGACAATTCCCTCCTTTTCCTCTTGAGCACTGAGGCCCACGCTGACTCATCCATTACTTCCATTACAAAACTATAAACTCAAGGGACTGGGGTACAGCTCTTGTTTTGGGATGCAGCCACAGAACTGTGATTCCAGCTGTGGCATTAAGGGCATTCAGCAGGTGGGGTAAAGTGATGGATGAATTTCCCTTCTGTGAATGCTGCAGGAAATAAACACCTTTGCCTGCCCTGGCTGGGTGGGAGGAGGCACAGCCAGACTGAGATTTCAGCTGTGGATTTTACAAGAATTGTAAACAGATTTGACCACCCAACCTGCAGGAGTAGGCAGGAGAAAATTAGCAACAGAATCACCCCTGTGAGAAAGATTCAACCTTGAGAACCCTTTTCTGATTGCATGTGCAATGGTCCCAAACAACTGGAACAGCCCACAGACCAATTCCAGCTGAAAGTTCCACTTTGAGGAAAAATCCTGTATCACTCTATCATTTTAATATAGACACTAAAATTCATACTATACAACAGCACAGCCAACCAAACTTTGAGGAGAAGTCATTTTAAGGAACAGTGTATTTCTGGCACCTAAAAGGAGGTGGCAATGCCTGCTGCCTTTAACCATTTTTTCAGAGAAAATGCAAATCATGTGGGGAGCAAGAGCATGAAGAAAGGAAATGAAGTGCCAGGTCACTCCACGGTTATACTTTTTTAGTTGGCTCTGCCCTAATTCCAACTTTGTGGAAGGAAGCCTGTGATGATCCAGGAGGAAGAGAGTCCGTGGGACAGACTGCAGGCTGTGCCCCTACAAAGGCTTCCCTTACAGACTTTCAGACACTTTTCCTCACTGCACGAGTCACTGATTTGCTCTTGAAACTCCCTGTGATGAAATGAAGGACCCAAAAGCATTAAATTGTTGAACACATAAAAGGAAGTATATTTAAAATAAAAAAAATTGGTCAGACTGTAGAGTCAATTACCATTTTTAAAGGAATTTACAGGGCTGTTGTAGATGAGTCTTTTGGAATAGTCAGTTTATCGCAATGTCTAAACTGGTTTCTTCATTGCACAGTATTTTCTTTTAAAATGTGTGCATCTTTAAACAATTACATACATATTAAAAATCAGCATTTCTTTGCTTCAACTTAATTAAAACGTTAATACTCTCAGACAACACAGATCTGAAATGGTGAAACCAGTAATTGCCCCCTCCCACCTTACAACAAATTAAATTGAGACAAAATTACAAACACATTTCACTACATGATTATTATTAATAAAAATCAGTTTTTCTTTTTTTTTTTTCTTTTTTTTTTTATAAAGTTGCCCAAAATGCAAGGGATGTGCATAGGTTTACAACTTAGTCAGAATAATATTTTGCTTTATTCCCTTGGGTACGTGTTCCCATGAACGGAATGTACTTTGCTGTAGATTACAGGTTTTATCAACACAGATACACCAACGGCATGAACGCTTGCGACTGTCCACATGCATTAAGAGTCAAGACCCAATTTCAAATTTCTAAAACTTTTACAGAGTTCTTCAAAGAGACAGTATCACATTATCTGGATGTTACACAAAAGTACTTAAAAATACTATCCTAGGAGAAGGAAAAAAAAAAAAAAGCGCGAAAAGAAAAGGCCTTTAAAATTTATGGATTTGTTTCGTAACCACTAGACTAATTACTTCAAATAAATAAAGGAAAGCAAAGTATTCCAATCCATAAAATCAGACTCTAAAAAGAATGTAGTGTTCCACCCCCAAGTTAAGGTAACAGAATCATATTATTATTACTATTAAAATAGATTATAGAAAGCAGCATCTATTTTGTGCAGTTTTTAGGGGCCCTTGAAATAAAAAGCTATGATTTCCAAAAATATAACATTCCAAAGGACTGAATAATACATATATTTAAAGATACATTTTATTAAAGTTTAGGAGAAATGATTAAAAAAAGAGATACTGTCTCTTTAAATTAGTGTTTCATCTTTTTCTCCCCCTCCTCCTATCTATTCGGACATGACAATAATTATATTTTAGGTCACACTACATCTAGGTAGTCTCTAGGGGCCAAGACCTGTTGACACAAGGTCAATAACGAAGAGGTTTTCCATGTATGAGGTGGTTCCCAGTAATGACAGATTTTTTTTTTTTCTTTTTTCTTTCTCCTCAATTCTCTCATTCCCGGTCTAGTAGACCCAGGAGACCGGGACCCACTGGGAGGCTGTACACACGAGCTCGATGGCTTCCTCCAGGTGCCTGATGGTTTCATCAATCTCATTGTTGATAATTGTTAGGTCAAAGTAGTGTGCATATGTTCTCTGTAAGATTTCAGACTCCTTCTGCAGGCGCTGAAGGGATTCATCCTGTTCGGCGGCCGGGAGAGAAAACGGGGAAAAAAGAAAAGTTGGATTGTTTTGTGCTCTTCCACAACAGCTTCCCAGCTGAGAAGGAAATGGGCAAAAAAGGCCTCAGGGAGTCGAGGTGCTTTAGCTCTCCCACCTACAGCTATGGGAATCACATGGGAGAAAGGGGACAGTTTCCCTCTGGAAGCTGACACTCAAACAGTACTCAGTTAGTGACATTCTTGGAGACAAAACACAGCTCTAGAGTTAAAAAAAGCAAGGTAGAGCATGGAAGCTTGGAAAAGCAGCAATGGAGACCACATGTGAATAAATAAGACATGGTGCACAAGTAAGAGCTATTGGGCCTATGTCCCAGAGAGGACATGAGAAACAGGAGGAGGGGGACAGGCTATCAGGTATCAGCTGTTCCCAATTTTGGTAATGTTTTCTGTTCAACACTGATCTTCTGGGCCTGCTTCCTTTAACAACAGTTTACTGATAAGGAAGTTCTCACTCTGCGTTGCTCCTCTGTGGTTTCTAACTCAGAGCAGGGCATTGCCAGGGCATTGCTCAGTGGGAGCTCCTGGAGATGAACCAGGCAGCCTGGACATCAGAACTTTGGTTAGCAAGGTCTGCCTGCCTGAGGGAATTGGATGCAAAAAGCTTCATCCCAGGGCTCTGGCAATTTTTTAAGTTTGAATTGTCCTCCTGCAAATTTTCCTTATGAATTAAAAAAAACAACAAACCCATTTGCTGTTTTCAGGAACTTTGAAATAGCCACAGGAAAGCAATCAAGTCTTTCCTGTCCCACAGGTTTGAGGTGGATATGGTGCAAAATGACTCCTGCTGCTCTGCAGTATCCATAGGCTCACTCTACTTGATCAATCAGGTGGGAAGCACTTTTCTAAACTCTAAAATCATAGTTTTAGGCTGCAGAAGTACACAGCACTGTGTGCTGTGTCTGTTTCCAGAATAATTTCTAGTGAAAAAGCTGTAGGCTTTTATTTTTTTTATCTGGCTCTTAGGACGACCTCTACTTTTTTTTTTTTTTTTTTTTTTTTTTTTTTTTTTTTTTTTTTTTTTTTTTGTGGTTTTTTGGGGGCTCTTTTTTTTTTTTTTTTTTTTTTTTTTTTTTTTTTTTTTTTTTTTTTTTTTTTTTTTTTTCTGTTTCTGCTTCCCAAGTATTTGTAATTACAGTGACAAGGAGCTGTGGAACAACAGCTTTCAGGTCCCCTCAAGGAAAACAACCTGCTCTGAGACAGTTCTCCTTCCCTGCAGCAATGAAACCAACCACTTCTGGAGGAGAACTTCTCTGCCAAAGTTACAGTTCTGCTTCTCTCCTGAACCTGAAGCCTCAGATGGAGAGGGGGCTGTGTGGTGTGGTTGTCTTCACTTGAAAATTATTCCAAATTTCATTCCAAGTCAGGCAAATGCTCCTCACATGCATTTATGTACAAGGCATGTTCCCTGTATGGGCCATTTTGTACCACCAGGAGCTCCTGGAACTTCTATAGAAAATTCCAGTGTGTGCAAATTTAATTTATGCTATTAACAAACAGAACAATGTGGATCAATACTAGTATAAATATTTTTGTGGAGTATTTAATTTTGCAGGGCCATTGTGTTTAAGCCAAAACCTTAGTTAGGTAAACTTCCAACTTCCCAGATTCCAAAAGAGAGATCCATTTGTATCAGCTGAGCATTGAGCCTTTCCTGCTTAAATTAACCAACAAAGGAAGGTCAATAACTTGTCCTGAAGAGTATTTACGGTCATTTAAATGTATCCAGCTAAGATTAATGTTGTATTTATAGTTTGTCTTATCCAAGACATAGTGCATCTTGAAGAGTTTTGATCTCATGACACAGGGCTAGAAGTACTTGAAAAGCCCCTGGAAGCCTTAGAACTGTTAAGTCCTTATGCAGATTTTGAATTATTATTCATATTTCCCATCAATGTTAATTTTACCTACAGTTATGGACTTTTCTGACTAGAGCATCTATCTTACTGTGACCGATAATGAAAATCTGAAAATCTTACAGCTATCTCATCTTTAAAAAAGCCAACTGGTAAAGTTTACCTTACACACACAGATTCCAGAGAACTAAATGTTTCAAAAATACATTAAATTTCAGTATTTTTCTGACTTTGCTTCTCCTAGATCCAACTTTACTGGGATCAAAGTGGTCTGTATTTCGGAATATCTAAACTTCCCAGCCTGTTGGAAATGTAAATCATTACTTTGTTCATATGCTTTTATGGGCAGTAATAAGTTTGGGATAGGCCATTGCAAGAAGTTTCAAATAGATTCAAACTTTCCTAAGCTCAGCAAAAGGAAAAGAGACCAAAACTCTTGATTTTTGTTTCATTCTGGGACTAAATTTCACCTGTGTTTGTGACAGAGTATCAATTTGTACATGTCAGACGTGGCTGTTTTCTTTGGGTCTGCAAGACTTAAATACCAAAACATCCTTGAAGCTAGCTGTAATCAAAGTAATTGCTGTATTAAGTTCCTCTCAATTTCTCTGAAATGTCTTAAATAAATTTTGTATACTGAACATCCCAGATTATGTTCCAAGAAGGAAATTCTTCAGCAGTTGTGCTCTCAATAGTGTCAAGAAAGTAGATATTTATCAAAATGTTCAGCAAGCTGCAGACAAACAAATGGCCACAACTTCTGAAATTTAACATTTGGGAGCACAACATCTGCCTTTCCTTCTTCCCTCAAATCTTGTGCAATATGAATTTCATGTGGGTCTAGCTGCAGTTTGTCCATTGTTGGATCAGATTTTCTTCCTAATTTAATTCACTTTCCTAATCTCTCTTTTCCACCACACCTGAAAGGAGTGAAACATGGCTTTATCCACTAAATGCCCCCATGGATATAAAGGCCACCAGTGGCAGCTTCACTCTCTCAGGGCTGTGTTTTTTTGGACTGAAAGTACATAGACAAACAGCTGCCACTTGTGACAAATTGTTGGCCCATCAAATTACTAATATTCCCTTCTAAGGCTGTGGACAATGTGTAAACACCATCAGGTCTTTGCCAGTTTTGCTTCAACAGGAAGAAACTCACAATTTAAACAGCTGGTGAGCTCCACACTTCCTAAGAAAACTTCCTTTTATTCTTTGGCTGTAGGAAGGGAGGAAGCACAGCTAAAAGTCTGAAGAATTTGGCTCAATAAGGTTTACGTCAAACAAATGGAGCCTGTGATCCATTTGCTGCAGTCTGGGCAATGGAGGAGGAAACAGCTGGAGGAAAGAGGAACCACCCCAAGGCTTTCTGATACACTCACTCTTCTCTCTGTGTTAGCACAACCACCACCTGATTTAAGTTTCCTCTTTGATTAGACAGGAGGGTGCACTCTGGGAGATTCCCTGCATGATTTACACTTGTGCTTTGCAGGACTGCTCACAGTGCATTGCTACATTCACTGGAAATGATATTTTGTCTTCTCACTCTTGCTGTGTGGGCCTCGATTATTGAGACATTTTGTGTGGTCTTTGACAGGATAAAGTGTCTCAAGAGAGACACTGTTAGGATCAGGCCTCTGCACTTATTGTACCACAAAGTTCAGATATATATCTGTGAGAGCAGAAATTTTACTCCATAGCCTCTTTTTTCTCTAGCAGATAATTTTAGTGCAGATATCAAAAGTTATTACTTTGTTAAATATTGACTCCAATGGCAAAAGTAATGTTGAATGGGAACAAGCATATCTACATTCTAGAACTACTGCAATAACCAGGACTACCTTGTGAGCCCCTAGCTGGTACTTACAGGCAGTTTTCTGCACCATTTTGGCAGCTATGTACAATTAGTACGAATGCAGGAAAATGAAAAGAAAAGCAAAGATGAAATTTAAGAAAACATGGGGAGGGAAAAAAGGACAGTCATTTACAGAAGTGTTCTCAAAAAGCTCAAGTAAAATAAAACAAGGCAGGGCAAGAGGATCAACAGAAAAGGACACTCATTATGCAAATGAACCTTTCAAAAGGGAAGCATGAATGGGAAATAGGAAACACACACTCCTCACCCTTGTTTGCTGCCTTGCAGGCTTGCTGCAACACAGACACACTTTGCTTATCTGCCCAGAAAACCTTGGAAAATGGGATCCTGTGTTTGGGTAAGGTCTGTTGCTATTACCATCGCCTGCCCCTCCCATTCCTTAATTTAAATTGATTAATAAATTAGCATGTTTTGTAGGTGTGGCCTTGGCTCAGCTATTCATGTGCCTGGGTGAAACCTTGTGGGCACAGAGACTTGTCACAGGAGCTTAAAATAAAGACAGGTTTTACAGCACAAATGCAAATACTTAGAACACAATACTTTACTTCTACTAATTCTTTGGCATGAAGTATTTCCCCACCACTACTCTAAGAGGCACATTTCTGTTCTCTTCCCAGTGTATGAGGGAAAACGTTTTCTCCCTCATATGAACTGTCCCAAGTATCTCTGTATTACATCCTACAAGTGGAAGATTAAAAATTAAGTACTGCTGGCAGATGAGTGAGGCCAAGGAAAGACATCTGGGAGCTGAGACAGGTATGGCAATGCTGTTTGTTTACACAAAGAAAAATTTAGTGTAGCTGACACAATTCTAGTGTTTTATCAAGATTGTACCAATTCACAGCATCACACCAGCAGTTACATAAAGTGTCACTTCACTAACATGGCAAGTTGTGCTGTGCTGGGACATCTTTGTTCTTACACTCTTGGGTTGTACCATTAGGGTGTGGGTCCCTAAGTCACAGTGAAATGACATAACAATGTTGTGGAAGTGAACAGAACCTTCTTCCCCCTCCTATCTCTCTTTCACTGCTTGTTCTAGCGCTGGTGCTTAAAAACTGACAAAATTCCAATTTAGAGCTAAAGTGGCTGACTAAACATCATAGTGAACTAGCAGAATGCCTCAGCTGTCCTTAAAATTCCAGCTTGAGGCCAAAATTCTTCACTTTCCACTTTTGATTTGAATCATCATTCAGGGTATTTGCATTTAAATATGTTTGTCTTGCTCCTTCTTCTCCTGCAAGCCCCTGCAGTGATATCCCAGCTTCATGCTCATGATATTGTAATTACACTTCTATAGAAACCTGCTGTAGTGACACAGCTTCTGACTTTGTGTTTTGATGATATAGGAGACATCTAGGATATTTGAAACACATTCATGATCAAATCCAACACATTAAATACTTTAATATCATGGTTTAAGGAAGACTGAGCAAATTAAGTGTTTGTGAAAATGGAGTTTGCCTTAGTGTCAGCTAAATCCAGAATTGCTTGGTATCCTTGAAATCAGCAGCAATCTGATGAATTTTTATAGAGCAGATACTCTATAAAAACTAAGTGGGAAATGCATGATGTGGACCTCCATGAATACTTAGCATTATTCCACAAGCAATTACCCCTTGGGTCAAAGCTCCCAATTCTTAGAGGACAGTTGTCAAAATGAATAAGCCTGTATCTGATACATATTTGATGTGCAGGGAAAATGCTAAAGCTAAAGGTGGGATCACTGCTGGCATTGCAACTCACAATTGAGTAATTTGTGCCAAAGATTTGGAAATGGATCTTTGAGCTTGAGCAGGGAATGAAATAAAAGAATATGTAGTTTTAGAATACAGCACATGGATCCTTCCTCCTGAAGCTCAGGTTTTGAATTATTGGTTCATAAACAATAAATGTATGTCAATCAACTTAATAAAGTTGTTATTCAATTGTTTTTCTGCCTCTTCATTTACAGACAAGGAAACAATTAAGGAGTCTGA
>WEIU01006515.1:4252-17029 GCA_013389925.1 Aegithalos caudatus | reverse complement strand
CTCATCCTTAATTCTGTCTCTGCCAGGATATCAGATTGCAACGTGCCATACCTCATTAATGCCTGGGGTAATCGTAGGTGCAGCAATAAAAACAACAAAAGGAGCAAACTCTGCAGTTCTCAGGACCTTCAATGCCTAGGGGGAAAAAAATCAGATATTTTAGAGGAAACCTCCAATAATCAATGTGAAGTAAGTTTAGTCACATAAGCAAAAGACACAAATTCATGACCTACCAATGCTGGATTTGTTTTTAACTGAATTGGAGTCAAGACCTTAGTAATACAGACACCTAACTTTTTCTATTATTTTACATTTTTGGTGGTCAAAGCATACATATCCTTAATTAAAGTGAGTTTATGAGACAGTAAAAGCTTTAGCATTTTCAGAGTGCCTCTCCCATACAGTCTCAAAGAGTGTAGAATTCTGTTGACATTTAAACTGACTGATGAAACATCATGTAAAAAAAATTCAGTCATGCCATAAGTAGGGAAAAGAGCCAACTGTGTTTTAGAATATTGATTAGAATATAAATTTCATTATTACAAAATTATTATTTTTTAAAAAATGAAAATGTGACGTGATAAGTTTGAAGTGTCTAAAAATTGAGCACTCAATGCTGTAGATACAGCTCCAATCTCCTGAACCAAATCTGTGCAAAAGAGAAGAATTCTCATGGAAGAGTTGCCTTAATGAACTGAGTGACACAGAGCTGCCATATGTGAAACTCTGTCACAGATCCCAGCTCCACTGAAGTGCAGGACTGTGGGTTAAACATCTCAGCTGAACTCAAAGGGACAGACAAGATAAAGTCAGATTACTGAAAGTCACTCTGGTTTTGCTCTTTCGACTTCCTGTCTTCTCCAAAGCTTTTTCTTTTTAAATAAACCAACAAAACAAAATCCTCACAGTCCACCCATTCCCTGAGCTAAAAGGTTTTCATCTCTGCTGCTTGAAAGCCACCAACAAGAATCACCTCTGCCAACCTGCTCCAAACAAGAGACAAACCCATAATGGAAATGCAAGAAAACCAATAAAACTAAGAGTGTCCAAGGGAAAACAGGCAAGGGGTGTAAGAAAACCAGGAATTAGGTCCACAAACAGGTTGGCCTCAATGAGCTGAGATGGATGAATGAGGAAGCTGGTTAGGAAAGTGGCTTGCTGGACACCAGCTGGAGGAAATGTGGCAAAGGCAGCTGTTACCAAATGTAAATGTATTCTAACAAAGATTAAAATCACTTCTGAGAATTGTACAGCTCCTGAATAATGTATTTGAAAAAGTTTATCATGAGAGTTTGCTGTTAACAGGTGTTCCATTTGAACTAACTATAAATGCTGCTCTCCCTGAGTGCTGTTAAATGTGGAATTTTTTTTTTAAGACCACCACCACACCATGATACTCTGAACTGTCTTAAAAAAATTAGTCAGGTATCTCATTTCTGCTGTGAAATTCTTAGAAAAATTTGAACTTCCTGAATCCATTCACAAAGAAGAAACAAGTCAGCAAGTTTAAGTAGTTAACACCGGTCACAATTTTATCTTTCCTGCCATTTCCTTCCATCTGCTAGAATAACATAAACATCACAATTGTCTATATTCATGTTGTTTCACTTAACAAAATATGAAAACAGATCCCTGTGAATTGAAAGTAATGGCTACACAGATGTTTCAAAGGAAATATACCAGAATTTTCCACGGATTTTCTACCATGAATAAATAAATATTTAGTGTTTCTTCAGAGCCTGTTTTTTCTTTCTCCTCTGTGTTCCTCTAACCATATGATTACCAGAATTCCACTGATTGATATCCTGGTGGTCCAAGGACTTTTGTTTCACATCACTTTATGCAGCACTTACCTAGTGTGCAATCAATAAAAACATCTCAATGAAAAATGGTTGAAGGATTTGTGATGGTTCCCATTTTTATACAATTCTGATTAGTTACCTGAGGTTCTACATCAAGTATTGCAATTAGTCCCTGCTCATGGATCTTTCGTATTGTTTCCAGTTTTGTCCCATACATTGCATCCTCATGGCTGCCATATTCCAAATATTCATTGTTTGATATATCCTGCATCATTTGGTCATGTGATACAAAGTAGTAATTTTTGCCGTTTTCTTCATCTTTCTTTGGAGGTCTGGTTGTGTCTGAAAATACAAAATATTTCAGTATAGAAGCAATAATAAGGTTATATATGGCTTCTTTTTTCTGTTTGCTTATCAGTACTTATTCACTGAATGATGATCTGTCAAATCACATTTACAGTAATGAGGAGTCAGAATGACAGGCACTGGGAAAAGCAGGAGTTTGAGGGAGATGTGTTGGGAAAAGCAGGAGTAGGGTCCCTAGGGTCTGAACTTAAATACTCATGTTTCTACTAAATCCTCTTCTGTCCTAAAAACATTTCTGCATTTTCTTTCTTAAAAAAAAAATGTTTTTACGAGTATGAAAAGGCTAAGTCTAAAAAGCAGTTAAAAAACCTGATTACCTGTAAGCAAGAGGGGTGAAAGCTACCTAGGAATAACATAATTTTGAATATTGCTTCTACAGATTTATGTGGTATGAGAGTATGGCCTACTAATCTTTAGAATTAACTTGCCACTCTCTGTGACCTGATTTTTTGATCAGGTTTTCAGTATGCAGGTAATTTCTTCATAAAACCTTCTCCCAAACTCCTCAGCCAATTTAAGGCCCATCTCAAAAGCTACCTACTACACCATGGTTTTGTAAAGGAATGCAGAAAATGTATCTTTTCAGTCCTATAAAATCAGTGAAACAATTTCAGTGCTTCCAAAGAGCAGGAACCTAACGCAGGCAACCTAAGGCATATTCATCTTGCTATAGGTGAGTCCATTTTAAATGCATCTGCAGATGAAATAACTAGTTTCTCTGAAGAAAGTTAAATGAGTGTCACTTCTAAGCCAAGAGGTCATTTCTGAGGTCAGCCTGAAATAGAGTGGACAGGTAGGGGCTGGATGCTCTTGTTTTGGTGTGCTTGGCTTGAGGAAAAAGGATGCAATTCCAAGAGATCATACAATGGGATCTGCAATTCCTGCAGGGTAGAGACTGTCATGAAGGGAAAACACCTCTGTGCTCTTCATAACAACCCACTGGCAAGCAGTGAAATTAATTGTGTTTTCTTTTACTTAGTGTCATCTCTGGAAACTTGAAGCTATTTTAGGGCAATACCAGTCCTTAAGAAGTGGCTGTGTAAAGTAATTAAAACACTGAAGTTTTTCTCTAAATTCAGCTCATATTCCTTCTCATGGGAATTAAACACAGTTAAAAATGAGAAATCTTTTATCCTTCATTCTAAGTTAATAAACACATGGGGTAGAGAAAAGTGTAACAAGTTTTGTGAATAAGCAACATTTGATGCAAAAGTGGCATTACTTTCCACCCTGCCCTTTGAAAAAGCCAAAGAAACACACCCAGTCCTACTCAGCTCCCACCTTTAAGGCAGGATTTGTCTCAGCTGAGCTGAACACAGGCAGGAGAACAAAGGGAAGGTGTTGTCAAGGAGGACACAAACCATTCTGCAGCACACTGACCCCTGCTACTTACGAGGAATGGGGTAAGCAAATCTGTCCGGGTGTTTTGTGATGAGTGTGTTTTTTATGTGTCTTCTTCCGACACCGTGGGCACCTGATCCACAACACAAAAAAACCAATTCAGAAATAGTCCACCAGAAGGGCTTCAAAACTATGATGCTATGTTCAGAAAAATAACAGAAGATTACCTAGTAGGACTAGTGTTTTCCTTTTGAATGCTGGCAGCTTTACTACTTCTTCGTATGTGACGAGATCTAATTGATCAAACACTAAAACACAAAAGAAAGCCCCAAAGGATAAGAAAAAAAAAGGCATATGAAGGGTGACAATTTCTGCTACAAATTATAATTCTATCAAATTTTAGATTTATAATACAAAGTAACATGTTATGGAAAATAAAACCATTCATTCCTTGTGCAATTTTAACAAGACTCTTCACTTAAAAAACCATTAAGAGCAGTAACAAAGCTACTGGGGTGCTCAGCAAAGTTTGCATGTCCTTTCATGCAGTGTTCAGCAGACCACAAAAATCAGCTATAACAGCATGCCATTCACATTTGCATTCCTAAGAAATAGCAATACTAAAGAAAAATCTGTAGACAGTGACTGACATGAATACAATATGAGAACATCTATTTACACTGAAGATAGGGATACTTTCATAATAATGTTTTAACAAGATCTATGAGAAATGCAATGTTAATACTTTGAGGTATTTATTCTTTCAAACCACACCATTTACTTGTAATTAGAGTTCTCTTTAAACACACGTGCTAATTAAACTGACATGCTTTTAAAACTTGTGGCATAATGAAGAATTCTAATGAAAAGTGATGGCATTACAGAAAAGAACCTCCACCATATTTAGGGAAAAATTGTAAAAGTATTATTTCAGATATCATTTCAACTGCAGTTGAAATTGGATGAATTCCATCATGCCTATCAATCTGTTGTCAATTGGCAGGGAATATAATGATTGACAAATCAAGTTTTGTTCATTAATAACAGCTATTACTGTGCCCAGTAACACATCATCTCTGGTAACTCCTGCTGAATTCTAATGAAAGAAGCAGCCAGGAGGCAGTTTTTATATTTGTAAAGGTTACAGCAGCCAGCAATTGTGGAGCAGAATAATGAACCAGAGTTTTCAGTTCTGTATTTTTGCATGCTATGAAACAGAGGGAGGAGAGACTCCATCCAAACTATGGAATCTCTGAGTGTTTCCAAGTCTTAAGTGGTGTATCCACCTCAGCTACATCCATCTTTTAGGGTAAGTGTGAATATTTCAGTTTTTCAATTTGATGGCAGTCTTTTTACCTGAGCAAGTCCAACAGCTTCAATTTGGTGAAACTACAAATCAGCCAATTGACACACTTAACTCTTTAAGGCCTTGAAAAGATACAGATATGAAAACTCCCCTGTCCATTTGAAGCATTTTGAATTTCATCTTAAAGAAGAACCTCTTTCAACCTTTCCCCAAATACTACAAGCAAGAATTTAGTCATGTTTTTATTCCATTCCACAATGGAATTCTTACTCTTGTCCTTCTTGCAACTTCACAGTATTTAAACAAATTAATAATTCATTTCATAATAATGATCTACAACACTCTAAACAGCTTTGCCATGCTGACCACCTAAGCCTGTGTCTTTTTTTCCCATTGAAAAAATAATAATAATAAAAAATCAATCTTTTATTTTCTTCTTGGACAAAACCATGTTATGTTAGATACAAACAACAGGAACAAACATCAGAAATGACACATATTAATGCCTTCATCACAAAGTAGTAGTATGGAGATGTGTCTCAGTCTACATGGATTTAACTAATGACTGTGGGGTTCTCAAATGCAAAAGAAAAATGATTAATTTCTTAATATACAAAGATAGGAGAAATACAGGGCACACTTAAAGACTGAACTTCAATGCTTCTGTGTTACTAGCTATTAAAAGAAAAGGAATTCTTGAAAGGAAACAGTAAGAAGCAAATAAAGAGGCATTGTCACTTGACAGGTTACTTACATGCACAGAGGCCATTGGGAGTAAGACAGCATGAAAAATGTACAGGGGTCATTGAGATATGGCTTGTAATATATTAGTAAAATAAAAAGTATATGCACAAAATAAACTTTACCATGCAATAGTCTAAACACAAGGCAAATAAATCACATTAAGAAATGATAAACATATTTTATAAAAGCTTGGCAATTTTCTACATTATGCATAATATGGAGTACAGTTCTGGTATATTCTGTTCTTTTCTGAAGCCCTGCAATAACCTTTCAGCAAAATAAATAAAAAAATCTATCTGGATATCACTGCAGCATCTCTCTAGAGCACTTATAAAAATGTCAGTGAATTGAATAATGGAAAAGATATCTCATTTTTGCTGTGGGCTTTGGTTTCAAACTGACTTTATACTGATAAAACATGATCATGACATTGCCTAATACTCTAATATGAAGCATGGAGGAAAGAAGAACAGGATTACATTTTTCTTGGAAAGGAGAATGTATTTGCTTCTAATTCTAAAAAGTAACTGAAATCATCTCCTGTTTACTTCGTAAAGTACATCTGATTTGCAGAATAATCTCATTTCTACTTCCTCATCTCATATACCTTGTAGTATCTCATACACCACAACAGCTCTCAAATCATCAGCTGGCCACACTAATCTGAGTTGAATATGAATTATTTTACTGGGTCATTTCTCAGCACCCCAGTTCAGTCTCACCCCTAAGAGAAAAATAACACACAAGTCCAAATTGATTATACATTGCTGATCAATTTATTTAATTTTATACTAGGATATAAGAGAAATCCATTCTGCTTTCCTGTAAGAGCAATGACTATACTTGTTTTAGATCCAGCAGAAGAAAAGATCTGGTTTTTATTCTAAAACAGAAGCAATGAAAGGTTGCAAGGGCCAGCATTGCCATATTTCTGATTAACAACCCTGGATGTGACAGAGCACTTCAGTGAATGTGAATTCAGTGCCACCTCAGTTAAACCTGAACTCACATGAGCACCAAAGCAATTTGCAGTATTCATATACTGAATATCCTGTATTTGGTGTCATTCCCTGGAATATTACTGGCATCACCTTCAGTATCTCAGGGACACTAAGATCAATAACATTTCTACAAGAAATCTTGATTTCAATCTGTGCTTACATTGACTTTTTGACTTAGGGGAAAGGGGAAGTTGTATTCTGAAGGGAACAATTTCTTCTATAGTCATTATCATAATTTTTAATGTTCACATTTCTAATTTTTGGCAAACACCTGCTCTGATAGAAAGCAAATAAAGATGTAACACTGCTGGTGAAGGCAGGTGAAATGTGTGAATCAAAGTGCCATTAACCTACTCTGAAATGTCCCCCTGTGTCAAGACTGCAAAGTCTAAATTCCTTTCAGGAATTTAACTGATAGGAAATCTTTGAGCTAGTTCTGCTCCTACAGTACTGCCTGCTCCTCTTTCCCTGGCTTATCCTTCCTTCAGCTCACTCCCTTGTAGCAGGCCCTGCTTACTCACAAGGACATTTCTGGTTCTGTTTTTGCACTGAGAGCTGCAATAAGAAATGTATTTGCCCTGAAGAAAAAGAAATCCTTGTTTTTTTTGGGTTGATCCAGTTCACAGAATGGCCAGAACTGAAGGGAGGAGCAAGGCTGTGGGAATGTGTGCTGGGAGCAATTGATATCAGTATTGTGAAAGACTTTAGCTCATAAAATCCAGTTTACTCTCCACAGCTTTTGTTTTAATTATTAAAATGTGGTTGAGTGCTACTGCAATGAAGGGGAAACATCAGAACAAGAAGGGTGTTACACCAGCAAAATCAAGGAACCTACTTGAAGCTTTTTATCTCTGCTTGTGAGAGATTTCAGGGTAACAAATACTTTTATATTCACCTGTGAGCATCTAAAATACAACACTGAATTTAAAGAGTATAAACAACAATTACTGTCCTTTGACTTTCTTAGAATTTACTTTTCTACTCTCTTAGAATTTACTTTCAAATTATTTTTAAGGAAAAGGAAATATTCTGTAATAGTGACATACTATGAACTCTGATATTTCACACATTGTGCAGGTAAAGACAGGTACATGAAAATATGGATTTGTATTGTTTAATTGGTCTGTTCAAGAATGTAACTGAAAAAACCCCCAGAAATGAATGTAATATAAAATATTTTCATTACACTGCTTGGACAGGTATCTCTTCTGATTCTAATAAAAATCTCTGCAAGTCTCTCAGGAGACCACAACAACATAAGCATCACAGAATGTGCTATCAATGCAAAAGCAACAGAAAGTGTTGAGAAGCAGTTTCAGCACATTAAGTTTTTTATATTAAAAGAAGAAAAGAAGCAAACTCAGCTCATAAATGGCAAGGTCTGTCTTCTTTACTACTAAAACTAATGGATTTTGTTTGACAAGGATATCTTACTCTGCACTTCCAAAATTTTCTAAAACAATTCATTTTTTCAGCAGTCAAAACAGAAGCCCCAAACTCAGGATTCAGGCAGAAATCACTGCAAGGAGGATAAACCTCCACAGCTGGTTCTATTTGGTAACTGTGAAATAACACACTGACTATGCAATGGCTCTTGTTCCACTTCCAGCTGTACCACTTCAACAAAAATGCTCTTTCATGATGTTTTCACATATGTAATCTGTAACTATAAATACATATTAACAAGGATGCTACAGAACAGTCCTTTGTAGAGCACAGTACAGTTATATAGGTTGCAAAAATCATATCCTGTTTGTTTCTAATGCTGCTTTAAACATAAACCTCCAAACAATCTAAGCCTCTATCAGGATAAACTATGATGCACTGATTTTGTGGCAGCTTGCCTCTCACTGACTAAGCTCTGTGCTTAAACAGCAAAGAGCAAGCAGAGTAATACTGGTGTAATTAGAATTTTACTTATATTTTCCCAAGTAACTCATCAGTTTTATATAATAGTGCCAGCTGAACAGTTAATGGCAAAGCTTAAACTGCAAAAAAAATGTCACCTGTTACAGATACCTGCATTTTTTGTTCATACCTGCATTGTGCTTTGCCAAATATTTGTCTTTGTACTGCTTTTTTTTCTTTCCAAACCAAGTACAGCTGGCCTGTTGCTCCTGTTTGGTCTTCTCCATGGCAATACAAGCAACTCGCCTGACATAAGGAGGAGAAAAAACATTTTCTGTTGTAATCAAGGATCTTTAAAAAGCTGCACAGAATGAATTAGAGAAGCAAGACTTTTTTTTATAGAACATGAGTACAGCAAAATTGTTAAAAATATTTTTAATGATTTCAGAGAACATATATACAGGGATATTTTGATGTGAGAATATTTTCTTAGAGGTAGATGATGGAAGCTCACAGAGGAAGTGAGCATGGGAGGAAGGGCAGCTCCTGGAATGAATCCAAACCACTCTGCAGCAGATCAGAATGGAAGAGCACCAGGCCTGGAAAACCCAGCATGGTCCAAATGACTGCAGGGCAGGTGGTGCTGTGCTGGGCACTGTTTGGAAGTTGATCTTTAGGGTGAAGCACTGCAAGGGACCCTGCTGCCTCCCTTACATCAGGGCTTGCACAGAGCTCAGGAGCTGCAGCTGAAGGTTTCTCTGCCTCTGTCTCCCTTCTGGCAAAATCCTCCTTTAGCCAGCCCAGGAGGCACAGGAGCTGTGCAGAACTCCAATTCTTTTAGGTAGCAAACCCTGGATGAAGCACTTTGGGCTACACTATCCATGCTGATAATCTTTATTGAGTTGTACCTTCCAAGGCCCAGGACTTGCTTGCCAGAATTTGTGCTGATACCTTTGAATTTTTTTCTAAACAGCTCCTGCAAGAGGCTGTTTAAAGGCTCTGAACTGCTCAGTTCCATTGCTGTTCATTGAACCTGCCACTGGCACTGTGATTTTGTTCTGCTTTTTGACATTCTCATGAAAAATGAAAGGAAAGAAAACCCTGAAACTCCCTCAATGACCCTGTTGTTCGATAACTTGCTAAAACCCTATTTCTGCAGCACTTGCATGTAAACAGTACTAATGAAACCCCTGACTAGAAGCTGAAAGAGAAATTAATTTGACCCTCTTATATAAACAATTTCCATGTAGCCATCTTCAGTCCTAGTTTCCTACAGTATGCCAGAAAGCACAATGTTTATTAACAAAGGAATTTATTTTTTAATGTAATCACATATATGAAGTTGTTTGTAACCCTTACTGCTATGCACACATGAGAAAAATATCAATACCACACAAATTGAGTAAATATATAGGCTTACAAAAAAAAAAAAAGGAAGAAAAAGAATTAAAAGGCTAGCTATACAACAATGAAAAGTTGGAAAGACAGAAATAAAATCAAAACTAAGTTCATCTTAATAGAAAATTTAAGTCATACCATTCCTGAAGTTCAGGAGAAGGAATAAGACCTGCAGTACCATTTTTGGAGTTCTCAAGTTTACCCTGCCACCAGTTATGATCATCTTTGCTAATGATTTGGATAATATCACCAACTCGGAATCTGATGCCAGCTTCTTTGCAAGGAATGAGGTCATCCTTTGCTGGATCATATTCAAATTGTGCTCTTACATAGATCTAAAAAGACAAAAGAGTTTATAAGAGACATTGCAATATCATTATTGGTATGGTATTCAGAGTAAAAGGTGAAAATCTGATCTGTGAATGCAGCTACACATATTGGTTGCAACAAGCAAAGAAAGAAAAAAAAAGGAAGGTGCCAAAGCATAAGTGATAGTTGAAAATGAAAATGCCCCCTCCAGCAAATGATGGAGACATATGATGTTATTTCAACAGCTCATGGTTTCTACATTCTACAGAACCTGAACGGCAAAAATGTCGCAGACTCACAGAGTCCCTCAAACAGTTATTAACTATCACAAATCATTACAGAACACAAGCCAGCACTTACAACTCAATCTGTAATGTACTTTCTGACTGAAGTCCCATGGTATGTTTTAAAAATTTCTGTGACAGGAAATTTTACTGGACAGCATAAAGGACTTTGGATTTATTAGTGATCATTAGAATGAGAATTTTTAAGATTTAGGACATTAAAAAAATCTTTTTTAGGAAGTTCTGTATTGTATCTATCAGAGAGTTACTCAGGAGGAATGTGGAAAGTCTCTGTATGGGTTTTTCAATAAAAGTCTGCTCCTGTGTAAATAAAACTCATGATTTGAGCAGGTTATTCTCTAAGGAACATAAATAGAAATAATCCAGACTCTGACTTCACAATTGAAAAGACTATACCAATCCTTTCCTTGTGTGTTACTGAGGTCTCAACCCTAGAAAATAAAAATAAAAGTTATCTCCAGTTTTGGTTGCTAATTGGAGCTCTGATGCACCCAAGGATCTTAAAATCAAAATAAAGTGTTATCCATAAGATGGATAATTTCTACAGTTCATGAACTTCAAACATCACTCTAGAGCATCTCAGACAGCCTTGTACACACAAACTGCTGATTTTCTTACTAAAAATGGACTAGATTTAAAAATCCCCAACAATTACATTGCAAAATAATATCCTTCTGAGAAACTAACAATCACTTTTCAACTCTGCTCAAATTCTGCTCCAATAATAGCTGTGACTATGCAGTGTTGGCACTATCCATGGCACTTAAAAAAGTAATCCAATCTGCACCTCAATATATGAATAAATTAACTTAAAATGGCTAATCACTTTTATCTCATATCTGATGTATTTTTATTGGTTTGCAGTGAGAGCATCAGATGACAATACCAATATAGAACTCAACTTTTAATACATTAAATCTGATCCTTGCTCTGCTGTGCATTGAGTTTAAAAAAGCAACCCAACTTCTTTCAATTACTTGAGAAATAGGGTATTTTGAAACCAATTATCTTTACTTAGTAATTTGTTTTCCATGAAGTAATCAATATTGAGCCAATCCCTTATTTTGCCTGAAGCTCACTGATATAGGTCTAGAAACATCAGGAGTATTTTTACCATCTGGAAACTTTCCTGCTTTTCAAGTCCCTGCTCCAGTTTGAGCCATTATCCACCATATATTGGCAGCTCCTGGAACATTACAGACTTCCTTATGTATAAAAATATATTTATTAGCCAAGCACTCACTGTTTTCCAGGATGACAAGAAAAATACACTGGTTCAATGGGAAAAATCAGGTAAAAACTGAAAAAAATCAGGTAATTATAAATGGTGTGAGCAATAGAAACACCATTATTTTGATATTGCCTTGAACAAAGTTTCTTCTAGGGAAAAAAAATATTTGCTCCTATAAGGAGCAAATGAAAACCTAATATAAATGTCTGGAAGGTGTTTCATACGGAGCCTTTCCAGGTTTACATTCAGGCAGCTTCAGAAGAAAATGGGAAGTTGAAACAAACACAGAAAGCTTTAAAAATGGGAAGTGAAGTGAGAGCAAACCATTCTTGTAATAAAAGTTCCCAACTCAACCAGGCAGCAGTAGAAAATTCTCAAAGGCAAGAGTTAATGTAGCTGATTGACTTCTTGAATGGAACTGCAAGAGCTGTTATAAAAATCCCTGGTAGAGAAGGAGGCTAATGGTTTACATGGTTAAAAATTCAGAGGTAGATTCTGGAAGGACTAAAAATAACTGGAGCAGTTACTGGAGATGGATCACAAATCACTTGACAGTGTGTGCTCATTTGGAGGCTGCAGTAAAAGAACAAAAATTCTTAAAATTGCAGAGAGAAAGATAGGGAATCCTCTGAGGAGCCCTGTGTGCTTTCTTGGAATTTTCTAGAGAGGAAAGATCTTTCTTTGGTCTGTGCTGACTTGCACAACCACCAGGTGAAGGTAACAAAGTTAAGGGAGGTTATTGAATATGGGACTTAGGACTGAAATTTTTAGAGACCATCTTCATATTTATCAAACCTTAGCAGAAACTGTCCTTAATGTTTTTCTTTGAAAAAATTTTGTTAATGTTAATAATTAATTTCAGATAAAGCTTTGTAAAGCTTTTCAAGCTTTACAGACTTTGTTAGCACAGTATTTTAGAGTTTTAGACACCTGCACTACTTGTTTCCATTCCAGCTGAAACAGAAGTTTGAGCTTTCCTCTAAGATTAAAACCTGCACAGGTGACTGCAAAACAGGAAGTCTATTAATGCATTCTGAACTAAATCAGTATCTCCAGTTAAATTCACAATGACTTTGTAACTCTCACACATGTGGACACATGGAAAAAAAAAAAAAAAAAAAAAAAG
>WEIU01006514.1:775749-786145 GCA_013389925.1 Aegithalos caudatus | reverse complement strand
AAATAAAAATGCTGAGCCACCAAGTCCAGTAAAGGAGTAAAGTTCAGCAGCTGCATATTCATAGCCCTGTCCCTGAATCAGTCCTGCCTAAAGCACACAGACCCTCCCTGCATTCCGAATGCTAATGCTCATTTGCATATTCATAAACCACACCTATTATTTACTACTCTGACCCCCCACAATGAAAACTCACCTTTATTACACCCCCTGTCCCCACAGACCCATCAGGTGCTCCCCTGCTCAGGATTTTACCCTCAATTATTCCTCATTTTGCAGCTCTTGCAGCTCCGTGCAGCACGCAGCCAAATTTATCTCCAGGTACACATTAGCTAATTTTAGATGCCTGTAAGCATAAATGATTAAAGCCTGGCATGAGCTAATTCTGCTGTTAGGATTTAGGGAAAACAGCTCAGGAGATGTTGGGTTTTGTTCTAAACAGTTTTGGGTGCTTGGAGTCTCTCTGAAGAGCTTGGGAGGCGAGGACCTGAGCTTCAGACAAGCCAATGGGAAGAACAATTGTGGCAAAAATGATGGAATGTCTCCCAAATTAATCTCTCCACAACAATGTCCATTTAATTGGGAATGAAACTGCCCACACCTCGCTGCCAGGATATTTTTTTTTCCTCTCCCTTTTACCCTTCCCAGCACTAAATATAGAAACATCAATGCATGAAAACCTAATTTTTATCCTTTATTTAAAGAAATCAAGGGGCATAAAAAATAACTGGGAATGACTAAAAGTTATTCTCTGGTACATTCCTGATGATGGAATCTCTGCACATCACTCACAAGAGCTAATTTTGAAAAAGGAAGCTGGAGAAATGAGAATTGTTCTATTCTTTGAGCATTAACCTGCAAGTCTGTACTTATGTCTACCAAAGTAACTTAAATAATTATGGCCTTTTTCAGCACTGGGATAAATGTGTCTCACTTACTAGCTTGAATTAATGTCTTAGCAATACTCCAATTTGATTATTTGCTCTCACAATGGAAAAATTCGAGGCGTTCCTTGCCATCTACCACATGAAGAATTTGTCTTCTCTATCTGGGAATTGATTTGAAAGGGAAAAACTCAGGCTGCAAATGAAGATATCCAGTGGCAGAGAAGGAAATCAAAGCATCCCAGGCTGCAGATAAGGCTGGCAGGGGTGGTGGTGTCCTGCAGGGAGGCACTTGTTTCCTTTTTGAGGGACTCCCACCCTCCTGATGAGAAAATCCAGCAATTACTTTTAGCCAAAAGTCACAGAGGGGAAAAAAAAAAAAAAAAAAAAACACAAAAAAAAACCACCCCGCAGCTCAATAGACAAATATGGAAATAAAGACTGAGCTGGAGGGACTTAATATCAACAGGATCATTTCTGAAGAAATCCAGGCTGGTGAAGTTGAATTCTCCACATCTTTCCTTCTGCTGAGGAGAAGACATTAAAGAGATGGGTGGGAGACACATCCACACCCAGATGGGTTTGAACACATTTTCCCTTCAGATTACAGGGGAAATACAGATACATCCCATTGTACTGGCCACAAAAAGTTTTGTCTCTGGGAAAAAAAAAGGAATGTTGAATTATACTTTTCCAGTTTGAATGTATAATCTTCAATTTTCATCATCAAATTAACGCCCTGCTGTTAATCCTTCCCAGACAACAACTAAGTCCTTATCCTTTGAGCAGCCATGAGATGCTTGTGTTATTTATTTCACAGTTCTAGATCAGATTTAATCTTCAATTCCTCCAGGTAAAAATCATTTGTTTATTAAAATCATTGGGAACCCTTTGCTGTGGAGATTTAAAGGGATTCATGTCTTCCCTTTCATCTGTAATTGGAATACTTATATGCCTTATGCTTTAGCTGGGAAATAGTTAATTTAATGCTGTCTGTAAGGACTAAAATTCATGGTTAATGATGGTATTATTTGGTACTAATTGTTCAGCTCTTATCACCCAGGAATTATTTATCATTTAGGTGGTATCTTGGCAGGATACTTTATTCATGAGTTGACGTTACGTTGTCAGGCAGCAAATGAGGGTGTACATTAATAATAAATGTAATAATACTTAAATCAAGATTTTAGCACCTGGATCACATAAAGCCTGTATCACAAAAATGCTACAATGCATGCCAGGAAAATAGTCCATCTCCCAAAAACAGCATTTAAAAGCAAACTTCACTGAAGAAAAGCAGTTTTTGATCTACGACTGTCTAAAGTATTCACATTTTGCTCTATTTATGTAAAGACCTCACTCATGAACTGAGCTCAGACATCAGCAGCCTCTTTACCTGCACATATTTCTGTAATTCCAGAGTTTTGCCTGCCCAGGGTCAGGTCTTTCAGCTGCTGTTTGTGTTCTTTGAGCAAAGCCTGCTCCAATCGAAGACAGTCAGGCGAGCCCTATCTACAAAAGCAAATTTAAGCCCAACTGCTGCTCCAAATGTGAGCTGAAGGAAGTGGAGCTCCTTTCATTGGTGAGGACCTGGCATTTTGTATTCTGGCAAGGCATCAAAAGATTTCTTTGCTGTGAATCATCTGCAACCTGCGAGAGAAACGTCTCAGAAATGTGCGAAGCCTCCCAAATATTCATGTCACACTCTCATTTAAATAAAACTTCCTAGGAAGGAGAAGTCCTCTCTTGGGGAGTAAAGAATATTCAAAGTAAATATATCTCTTGGCTGTTGCTTTGAAAAAGTAAAACCAGACAAACAACCTCTTGACAATTCGTTGCAAAAGTTAACCTTTTATTTAGGATTATGGACTTAGACCTGCTGCCATTCCTCACATGAATAACTTCTTAAATAAGAAGTACAACATCATTTCAAAGGGTTTTCACTGAGTAAAAAAAGCAGTTGGGCTGAAATCTCACTGTAAGAAACATGTTCTTTTAAATTAAAAAGTGTTTGTGCAGGGGAAGAATGGCCAATAAATTCCAGTTAAAGCCAATTCTGTTAAAACCTTAAATGTTGGCTCTAATAAAGACTTCAGTGAAAATGAATAGTACCAAACACTTCACAGGAGGGTTCAAGTGCTGGGTATATTTCCAGATAACGAGACAATCCATACCAAGATTTGTTTGAGGCAAAAAAAGTGATTTTTTCCCTAATCTTTCCAGAAGTCCCTTCCAAAATGGGTGAGAGACTTGAATTCGAGCGGGTTTGCCAGGCATCCAAGAGGATTATCCTGGGCTCAATATGCAGGTTTTCCTGGACTTCAAGCAAATATTTGTTCTTGTATNTCTATCAGGTTTCAGCCTTGACCACAGATTTCATGGGAGTAGGAGAGGCAAAGGACAGAAATTTGTGTGCCATCACCTGATGTCTTGATTTGAGAACTTGCCCAGTTTATTGAAGATTTGTAGAGAGGTGGGGACACCATTTCCTTCAAAAACCAGTTGTTTTAAAGGAATTTCATTCTATGGAATGTAGAATTGATTTTGGTAGCACTGAAGTTAGATGAGTGCACGAGTGTGACTGAGGATTCAGTCCTCACTGGGAATTTGTTCAACCTACCCTTGGAAAGGGAGGGAGGGAGGCCTGGCCAGCTGGAAACTAAAGCTGAGCCAGGGGAAAATCAGGAAAACCTCATCCCCATGGGATTTTAATGTGGGCTTGGAGGATTTGTGGTTCTATAGTTCATAAATCCCAGGAGGGGAGTGTATGGAATGCAGAAATTTTTCATTTCAGCTCCTCCTTTCCATCTTTTGCTTACCCATTCTCTTAGAACAGACTGAAGCAGTAGCTGTAGCCATCACAGAGAACGTGAAATCCATGGAATTCCAGGCAATACCCTCGTTTTCTCAAGGAAAGAGGACACATTAATAGTTGATGTTAGGAAATCTGTGGCTGTAGAATTATTTGGATTTCAAAACCAGGAGGGCAGCCCATAACTAATATCTCTGCAGGAAATTTTTAACTAAAATTCCTCAGTGCTGAAGAAAAATTTAACGCCACTGGAGTGGACTTGACGAAAATGGCTGCATGTCTCAAAACTTGCTAAAGTTGTTACACTTTATCTTGATTTTTCAGTTTCCCCTGACAAGACCTGGTTTTTCTGCTACTGATAAGCTGGAATTGATTCTGGGTTTGTGCAAAACGAGGCAAAGTCAAGGGGAGGATTTTGGGCTGTGGTGTAGGAGAAACCAAAATACACAAAAATAAGACCCAAGGTCTGATTTTGAGATGTTTAGAGAGAAAATAATTAAGTCAAATAAACCATCATCTGTTTTGCTTAGTGAAGAAGTGAAAATAGCAAGGATATTTTCTGCTCTGTTCTTCCAGGGCTGGTTTAGGTTAGAAGCCCATTTATTAACAACCACGAGAATTACTCTATGTCTTTTTCTACATGAAATTTAGATTTACACTATTCTCCTCAATCCATGGCAGTAAAGAAGTTTTTAGGACTGAAAACTATTAATTAAGGCTTCCTTTCCCTTATTTTTACTCTGTGGGGAACAATAAAATTAAGAATTTTCACTCTAAGTTAGGTTATCTCAGATTCCTGCCCAAACTTCTCTCTTGGAGACTCCAAAATCACAACTCACGATTTTTAAAGGTGTTTGCCTTCACAATTAACCACAGACACAAATATTCAGCTGCCTGCCTGCCTTCCTTGCCTTTAACAATCAGACCTAGCAAAAAGATAAACCAACCCCTGCTTTCCTCTGCTCATGTTTAATACAGGCAAAAAAAAAAAAAAAAAAAAAAAAAAAAAAAAAAAAAAAAAAAAAAAAAAAAAAAAGGGTATAAATAGAATGAAATATGAAACCCACATGTAGATATGCAAATCAGGTCGTGCTGCATTTTAATGGTCAGTAACAGGTTTTTTGGGATTTGGTTTTTTTGGTAATTAATGGGACCAGCTGCTAAAGAGAGTGCTAATATTGGTAGGGGAGAAAAATTCAAGAAGGCAACCCTGTGTGAATAATAACCTAAGTACCCATTTAACTTTAAGCACTTCTTTATGGGCCTGGAGTTAATGGCTTTACACATTTGGTCAAAGTTAAGCATATGTTTAATGCTTCCCTGAATTAGAAATTAGATCTTTGAACTTCAGTTCTGCTTACACTCTGGATTATTCTGTCGATGGGTTCATTTGGGGAAGAGAGGGAAAATAGCAATCATTCAAAATGATATCTTTTTGTAATTAAATGTTGCCTGTACAGTATATTCAGCACATCAGCAATTAACATTTTTCTTCTTAATGTACACTTGACTGTAAAACAGCCATTAAATGGAAGTTACTGTACAATTGTTTCATTAAGATTTCCTCTTTCTCCAATCCAAGTAAAACTGCTCGAAGTTAACAGAATAAAATAACACTGATTCCAGTTTTCTATTAAATATCTTAATGTTCATTGTTTAGGCTTAGTTTTGGCTCTGTGTAACCTGGCAACTCATCATAACCAACTGTCATAAATTGTCATTTATTAGAACTGCTGAAAAACACTGATTTACCCCATATACAGATTTATTTATCATTTAAACACCCTCATCTCTGCTGTGCTTATTGGGAATTAAGGAGATCAATGCCCTTTCCAACATTTAAAGGCCATTCCACTTGCTCACAGTCTGCTTTAGAAGACTGTTATGCCAGTTTTCAATATATGCATATTTCAAAACATCTCCTGCTTTATATCTGCATTCAGTTCTTAGACCCCAAATCCCCCCCAAAAGCCAGGTTTAGACTCATCAGATAAACCAGAAAGTCATGTGCTGTTAGACAGAAAACTTTAGACCTCTAAGAAATTGTACAGGGTCACCAGAAGCCTTCAATAAATAATTTGTAGGGCATTTGCTGCTTTAAAACCTGGGAAATCGGGACTCTGTTCACAAAAAAATCAGAATTTACCTCCACAAAAACCTCATAAGTCAAATCTAAATATTAGCAGGAAGTCCAGCTCCAATTATCCTTACCAGACCCTTCCAAGTTTACTTCATCCTTCTGTCCCTAAAACTGCATTTGTGTTATCTCATATTAATATTAGACATGTATTGTTATTCTAATAACTCATTATCGGCCTCACAATGCTAATTATGGCCATTCAGTTTGTAATCCCATCTGTTCACTTTGCACAGTTGTTTATTTTCTTTCCTGCTTTCAAAATACACTTGGTTTGCAATTAATCACGTGTTTTGACTTTTCTAATTAGAGATTTGCAGGTTTACTCCGAAATCAAGTATCAGGAGGGATAAACAAGGGCTGACATGGCCCTGCAAATAGAAAGTATTTTTCTGGTTTTGATGATCAAATAATTGAAAAAAAATGTGGCTGTGAATGAGTGAGGGAACAGTTGAGTAATTTGTAAAAAATAAAATAAGTAGATCCTTTGCTGTTATAAAATATTCCTGGAGAAGACTGAACAAATATTCCTGCATTTTATTCTATAGAAATAGAATTTTTATTCTATTCCACAAAATAAAAAATATTTTATGCTCAGTCTTAAAGTAGTCTTTGCATCAGCTGTATGTTGGATTTTTATTTCAGAAAAATTGGCATTGTGCTTGTTCCTGTTTGGTCTTCTTTGGAGAATTGACCTGTTGGGACAGAAGAGTTCTCTAGGAAATGCAAATGTGGTGCAGTGAAGATACTAAAATGCTGCAATGTGCTCGTATGAGAACATATTTCTTGTCTTGTCTATATTGTTTATGCTGTTTGCCAAAATTCTGCACAGTGTCACTCAGATTCCTACAGCTTCAGGGTGATTTTGCTTATGGGAATTCACTTCTTAGTTATATGAGACAGCTGGATGTGAGGCTCTGAAGACAACACAGAAATAACAATAATTAGAATTACTTTAACAGACAATTCCCACATTCTTTTTTTGCTTCCTTTTGATGGACATTGAGGGAGGGAGGAACAGGGTGAAGAACTTTCCAGAAAGCTGAAGGAGCACAAGAGTAAAAAAGGAGGAGGAATGATGAAAGATCAGATTTTGGGGAGGAATTATTCCCTGTGAGGGTGGGGAGGGGCTGGGATGGAATTCCCAGATTTGCTGTGGCTGCCCCTGGATCCTTGGATCCCAAGGCCAGGCTGGACAGGGCTGGGAGCCCCTGGGACAGTGGGAGGTGTCCCTGCCATGGATGGGATGGCACTGGGTGGGCTTTTATGTCCCTTCCAACCCAAAACACTCTGATTTTAGGATTCTCCCCAAGTCCTGAGGGAACTGAAAGTTTTTTCTCATTTTTGCAGGAATTTACTGCAGCCCCAGACATCCCTGAAGAGAAGAATTCAGCCTTTGGTTCAGCTTTCCACGATGTTCACACACAAACACTTTCCTCTGCCATTACTCTTGACTGTAACTGTTGAATAACTGTAATTTTCATGTGTATGATACTTTCATGATGAAGATAATTCATCTCAATAGCTAAAATGTCAGATTTTCACATACATAAAGAACCCAGCCAAGAAAAATCATTATGATTTCACTCTATTGATACTTCTTGCTTCTTCAGGTAGTATGAAAGATGAAGTGTAGTTTTTAGGAATGGAAAGTGAAAAAGAGAAGCTAAAACAGGATAAATTGAAGCCTTGGAAAAATGTGATGAGACACCTGCACCTCTGTCACCTTTCCAGCCTTTAGTCTCCTTTGAACTCAATGATTGACACAAAATCTGTTGTTAATTTCTTTAATACTTCCTCCTTTTCCCTGGGTGTCTTTAAATCTAAAAATATCTACTTTGCAGATCTATTTCTTGTGTTTAATTTGGCTATCCAGAAGGATAAAACAATCAGCTCTCAATTGGAAAAAGTTTCCATTGATCTCCCAGAGTAATTATGTTATTCCATTTTGGATGTGTTTTAGTAACTTATACTGAAATGAATTGAAGGTAACAAAAACATTCATTCTCTAATTGTTTTCTACATTTAACTTAGATATTATTTTAGAAACTCTAAGGTGGTCCAGCAATCTTGTTCTGATACCTTTTGGCTTTTTATCAAGTTTACCCACTTCTCAATAAGTGTAGATTTATGCCCTCTCAAGCCTAAACTCATTTTCATTAGAAAAAAAAGGAAAGTAATAGGATTTGGGGGCTGGTTTGGGTTTGGGTTTTTTTTTTTTTTCCCAGCAATTCTCTTCCAATTTGCTTCAGTTTCTATACTTTTTATAAACTGATTTTCCTTGCACTCTCTGCTCTCTAAGGTGTGCAGCAATTGCTGTGAAGATCAAAAATTCCATCCAAATGCTTAATAAAGCCTCAGTCTGGATTTTTGTTCTGTTGGATTTGAAGTGTGTCAGTGTTTGGCTGATTAAATTCAATCCACCCTCCTTAATAAAGAACAGGAGAAGGGTGATATTTATTTGTTTTTCTCTAAATGTAGCAGCCCCAGTGTTTGAGTTTTGTGAAGTTGCTTTTATCTCTGAATCTGCACTGCTGACCACCATGCAAGAAAGTAATTACTCAAGAAAAAAATAGATCCTTCTCACTCCTTTTTTTATTTTAATTAATTAAAAACCCCAAGATATGAACCCTTCCTTCAGCCAGTGCTATGATCAGAAAAGTTTCCCCAAGCTTGAGAATTGGATTTAGACCTTAATCTACATTCCTGTGTTTCAACGTGGGATCAAAGCAAGAGGTTTGCTATTTGCTACAGATCTTTTATCCATGGTGCAATGTGAAACATCAAACAAATCTCATTTGTTTGCAGCTAACACATGCACAGAGAGGCCAAGCCACTGCAATTACACGCGTGTAATCCAACCTGAATTAATTTGGAGTTTTGTCTGCACAACTGAAGCTCATTCACACCTTCAATATTCAATAATGCCCAGTCCTGGGTACTGGTGAGTGTTGGCTGTGAGACACTGCCCACCTTTAGGATAGATATTTTTTATTTTATGGGTGTTTTTCAGTACCAAACCCCCAGCCCAAGTGATGCCTTCATTTTTCCCTTCCCTGTATCCCAGGCTCTGTGGTGCCCAGGGTGCAGCTCTGAGCTCACAGTCAGGGGCACTCAGCTCTGCACACAGCAGGGACACAAAACAAATCCTTTTCCTGCTGCACCCCAAGGACAACTTCCAGCCCCAAAGCACAAACAAGGGTGGCTGCAGGGAGGAACAAGAAGGATGGGAGCTCCCAGCCTGGAGCTGGAATGGGACAATTCAACCCCAATGTGCAAATGGACCCAAACTGATCAAAGTGTGAGACCTGGGGACCATTTGTCCATTCTGTGTCCATTTTGTGTCCATTTTGTGTGCATTTTGTGTCCATCTTGGGACCATTTTGTGACCATTTTAGGTCTCCCTTGGCTGTAGCCCTGGTCAGGCTCTTGTCCTGCCCAAGGTGTACCCTAAATGCCTTTTAATAAATATCCACTTTATTCTCTTAGCTCTTTTCCAGATCAGCCTTCCCAAGGCATCACAAGGCTGCAGGGGGAACACAATTTATTTATTTCCCTACAAACAGCTTTCCCAAGCCTGTCTTGTTTGGATCTGCCCCTCCAATTGCCTGTGTGGCTAATCAGGATTTCTCTGTGTTAACACAGAAAGCTTAGAGTTGAGAAATTCTGACTGTCATCACCAGGGGATTATGAAGAGATTTATTCAGGTGACTCGAAACAAATATTACTCTATGAGGTTTAAAACAAGCCATGCATTTAAATTTTCCAGCTTGCAGTGCATAACTGAACACCCTCCCTGCCCATGAGCTGCCATGGGCAAAGGATTTGGTTAGAGTGTAGATTTATTTTTTCAGATTTTTTTTAAGTATGCATGGAAAAGGCATTTGTGAGACTGGAATAAAGAAAATTTTAGCAAATTATCTAAAAGGGCAGGAAATCACTCTTGGAAATATTCCCCACATCAGCCTTGGCTGTGGGCTCTGCTGAGTGATGGACTGGCAATGGGAAGAGCAAAGGGAAGTGATAAAAATGATATTTATACATCTGGTACTGGTAAATTGAGGCTTTCCCTAGGAGCCCTGGGTGAGAACTGCCCCAGTGTGTGACATGGCAATGACTGGTGAGCAGCAGAACCACCAGGACACATTTTCACCCAAAAATAGATTCTTCTGTCTTCCAATAAAATGGGGAGGGGGAAAAAAAATCTTAAGCAGCCTTCTGTCCATATTCTGTGTGCTGCCCTTCAGTTGTGAGGCCTCAGAGGCAGAGGTCAGTGAACACTGAATTCCCTGTGAGAGGGGATCAGCTCTTGGAACAATCTCCAATGAAGGGACCCAGCTCAGAAATCATGGCTCATTTAATTTTAAAAAGAGGGTCTAGTTTAGTTATTAATGCTGTATAAATAATGAGATTCAACCAGTCTAAGAAGTCCCTGAAACATTATGATATTAAATCTTAGCAAAGAGGCAGGAGGTGAAGGGAGAGGCTCTTGTGTGTTAGGAAGAGTGAGGATTAGCAAAATGTGAATTAGTAAAGGTCTGCTGCATTCAATCCAGAATTTAGGGG
>WEIU01006514.1:759689-775093 GCA_013389925.1 Aegithalos caudatus | reverse complement strand
GCAGATATATTTGTTTTAATAGTTTTTTTGTATATATATATATATATATACATACATACATACATATATATATATATACATATAAAATATATAATAATATACCTGTGTCCAGATTTGTTAGAAATTAAACTCATGCAAGATGAAGGGTGTGGGAGAGAAGAAATACTCTTGATCCTGGGTTGGGAAGGCAGCACTTGGTTGTCTGTGTTGGCTGCACTAAAATTAACCAGAGAGAGCTCTCCTAAAATAAAGTGGGGTCTATTGAACTGGAAATTGGGCTGGAGTCTGACAGCTGAGAGAAAAGATGTGCTCCTGCTGGAGGTGAAGCTGCTCTGGGGATGGGGAGGGGATTTTTTAGGGATTTTGGCACTGCCAAAGTCACCCCCAATTCCCAAGGGATGTGACACCATGAGGGGAAATGTGGAGGGAACAGGAATGGGCTGCTTTGCCTCCCAGAAAACACAAATCTGGCACCAGAAACAAGCAGCACAACAATTATTAAACCCAAACTCCTTCAGCAGAGTCACCAGGCCAACATTTGCTCCTGTTCCCACAGGTCCTGCCCCACTTTTAGTTACCCTGACCCTTCAGTAATTCCATTTAATTACAGGGTAATCAGCTCTGCAGTTTATATTCCTGTCAGTTGCTTTCCTTCTGAAGGAATTTCTATCAGCAGCACAGACACCTCAGACACTCCACACATCAGCTCACACCTATTTTTCATTTTGGCATGGTTTATAGGAAAATGGCATGGCAGGACTGCTGCTGACAGCGTGGCATTGTTCAATTAAAATTTTAGACACCTCTCCTAATTGTGTATTTCAGCACTTCTAAGGACAGGCTGGTTCTCACCTTCCCCAGAGGTTTAAAAAGCTGGAAATCCTCTGTCCTTTCTTCCAAATGTGTGGAAGATGGTGTTGGATTTATTTTGCAAATGTGACAGAACTGCATTCAAAACTTGCAGGGCAAACTTTCCTTGTGAGTCTGAGGGATGGGGGTAATTCACCCACTGCTGCAAAACTGCAGGAATTTCTTGAAATTTCCCCATAAAATTCTGCTTTGGGCAAGTTAAAATGGATAAGGGCACATTTCTAACAGTGTTTTTACAATGTCCTTGGCAGCTCTGCTAAAGTATTTAAAGATCACCTCAGTTTTGAGGGTCTTTTTCTTTTTCCCCCAAGTAGATGTAATTTCTAAATATTGATAAATGGATAGATGAGTAAAACTGATGCAGAATCCAAAATCTTAATGAATTATCTTGCTGAACACAGGTAGATGACCTTTTACAATATATAAATACAAAGAAATTTTTTTCTTTTCTCTTTTTTTTTTTTTTTTTTTGCTAAGTGTCTCTTTGGTTTTTTTGTGTCTATATTTGGTCTTGAGGTTGAAATTTTTTTGTTTCTTTCTTTAAGTAAAAGCTCAGATTTCCACAGAGGCTTTTTTTTTTTTTTTTTTGAATGCACCAGAACAAAAAAACATTTCAGAGTCCTGGAGGAGGAAATCTTTTACTGCTGAACTTTCATGGAACGACTGCCTTGGAATTACAGTGACTGTGAATCAGCTGGAAAACCACACAAACACTTTAATGACACAAAGTCCATTTCTGGATGTCCTTGAAGGGTCTTCTCACTTTGAAACCTTTTTTCTAGGCTGGTCAGGCACACTCAGGTACTATTTTGGGCAGAAGGATGCAAATGCTGATTTTCCCTTTGAATTTTTTGCTGGATAAATGCAATCAGCAAGACTCTTGCTTAGAACAGAAACAGGTTGTGCTTCCTTGAATATGAAATATAAACCCAGCTGTACATAAGCAGTGTTATCCCATTATAATTATAAATGTATATTTTTCCACAGCCACCATGGAGAAGTTTTTCAAGCAAATTGAAAAATTCTATTATTTTTTTTTTCTATAAGCCAGAATTCCATTTAATTCTTAAGACGGCAGATGTGGGCAGGATGCTTCACTGGGGAATAGGCTTTGAATCTTGGATCTCAGTTTAGGACAACTTCATCTGTAAGCAGAAGCATGAATTCCCTCTCTGAAGCTGAGCTGTAATGCTCAGCAGTTTGATTTTCCACACTTTCACCGGGGACAGAGACTTTTCAGTGCCTTCCCAGCCCTTGCAGCAGCACTTTACAACATCAGGCTGTTTCCCAGTGTGGAGTGAAAATGCATTTTCATGACACAATTTATTTATTTTATGGGAGGGGAAAAAAAAAAAACAAACTCACCTGCTCAGCACCTTTGTGAGAAAGCTGAATTAATGCTGCAGGGGAAGCACTGCAGGGGTGAGTTTGGATAATGGGCAGCTCCAAGGCACCCTCAGAGTTCTGGAGAGGCAAAGCTGACACCAAAGGGATCAAACCCCTCATTCACCCAATGGATCCATAAAAAAAATTCACAAAAACACTGAGAAAGTCCCTGGCACTGCTGGCATGTCCTCACCAGCCCCCTCAAACCCAACCACAGAATCTTTAGGGCTGGAAAAACCTTTTAGATCGAGTCCAACCATCAACCACCACCACCGTGTTCACCGCTTGTGGGACCTGGAGCTTTCACAACATTGCAATAAACTTACACAGATAGAAGTTTGAAACAGACTCGAATTTTACGCCTTGAGATATTTAGAGCATAGAAAGTCTCTGAGCTGCAAAAAATACAAAACAAGCAATAATTGTATGCTGTAAGGTGTATGTGTAGTGTTCAGTGACTGGCTTAAGTAGGCTCTTGTAAGATTTTAGCATCAGCCTATTGGCTAAAAAACTCTTAAAAGGCTTTGTAACAAAGAGAACTTTGGTTTCTGTTGTTATGGCATGAGTTTTACCATCTTTTATGTCTCTGCCTTCACTGAGATAGAGTGAAGATACCTTTCTGATAACAAAATAAAAAACTCAAGGAATGCCTCTCGGTCACCCCGTCCCATTATCAGTCATTATATCCAACAACCACTAAGCCAAGTCCTCAATCCACACATTTTCAAACATCTCCAGGGCTGGGACCCCAGAGCTTCCCTGGACATCCTGTTCCAATGCTTTGAAACCCATTCCATGAAGGAATTTTTCCTAATATTTAATCTAAACCTCCCCTGGCACAACTTGAGGCCATTTCCTCGTTGTTCTGCATGCAAAGCATGTGACAAGGATTTAAATCCTGGTGGGATCTTTGATTGAGTGAAACAGCAACAAGCACCTCTTGAAAGAATCATTAAATATGCAAAACTTATGGCAAGATATCTGTGTGTAAAATACTGCAAATTGATATCAATGTAGGTGCAAACCAACAACTTTTTAAAGGGTAACATTTTAAGTGAATAACTAATTATATTTCTGAAGATTTGGCAGTATTTCTGGTACGAAAGGAGGTGGTAAGGACATACAATAAATCATTGCACACCTGTGTAGAATACAGCAGGATATTTATTTTCATGTTTTCTCATATTTCATGTTTTCCTTTAACCATTCTCTTTGTTCTTCCTACTGCCATCCTCTCCTAATTGCACTCACAACTTTTCCTAGCACTAGATAAATTTTATTTCTTTTCAAAGCATCATCTTTTCCCGCATTATGAAGTCCATATCTCCTTTTTTTTTTTTTTTTCTGATGTTCCATTAACCTGAATTATTTCTCATCTGCTACAAATTGTGTTCTATTTTCAGAGCTTTTGTTGTCTCTGACTCATATATGCCAAGATAAAGTTTGAGATACTTCTGGGGATTTTTTTTTTTCTTTTACTGGTTGCTTTTTTTACTGTGGTCAACAGAAATCTTCCTGTGTGGTGGAAAGGATCTGACTCATGTTCCTGCTCCTTAATAGATAATAATAATAATAATAATAATAATAATAATAATAATAATAATGATATTGCCTGTGGCCAGGATTTTTAAGACAAGTAAATTACACCCTGAGCTCCCATCAGCTTTCCTTGGATCCTTCCTGACCTTTGTAGAAACTTGAGCATGAATTAATTTTTATTTTCTTGCTTTGAGGATATTACTCTCACAATATCCATCACAGCCACCAAGCAGGAGGAAGTGGAAAGCAAATGTTTATTTAAAGAAAGGTGAGCGAGCGAGAGAGCAACAGGGCAGAGAACATTTCCTCCAAGAGAGAACTGAGCAATGGAAAAGATAAAAACAGCAGCAGAATTTCTCAGAGCAGTAGGAATTATTACAGGATGAGACCCAGAAAGAGGAGAAGTGTTCACTTTAATATAAATTTGGTGGGAAAATTTAACAAAAATGTCTCTGCAGAACTCTATGAGAAGCTTAAAGTATTTTAGGGGGAGGGGAATTTAAAGGTTTGCAGTCTCAATAACAGAATTAATTGGTTGTTAATTTGTCTTGGGCGTCTTAAAGGCATTTAATTCCTTGAATTTTCTAAGATAAAAAGGCATTTTTGGGAAAGATTGGGTTTAGATCTGCAGTGTTGAGCCAAAAAAGTGTTGGTTGTGTTGTTTAGAGGTCAAATTGGATGGTCCTTTAAAATCCTGGAAAATAAAAGAAAATAAAAATTTTATACAATTGTTATACATATATAATGCTACATGGATATTTTTTAAAAATAGTTTTAAAAAAATAATAATAGATTGATACCTGTTTTGACCAGACAAAACTTGAGACAACTCTACCAAGCAGGTTAAGGAAATTGAAACAAAAGTGAGAAACCTTCTCCACTGTCTTCACGTTTCTCGTGTTCCTCAAGGCAAGAGAGAGGAAAAAATAAATAATGTGACAGCTCAGGGGGAAGTGTCTGTGGAAAAGATGTCATTGACATTGGGACAAGAAATGAGGAGGGCTGACACCAGGAGAAGAATTAGCAAAACTGCTCCTGGCATTTGTAAGGGAGAAAAAGAGCTCCCAGCAGCTGCAGACCATGAAACACCTCAGCACAGCAGAGGAACTCAGGAGCTGCTAACCCCCACTGGCAAAAAAAGAAGTGAGGATTAAAAAAAAAATAGAAAAGAAAAGGAAAGTTTCCATTGCATTAAAGAAATAAATTTCAAATTTCGCTGGGTTATGTTTTTGTTGTTATTTGCTGAACATGTCCCAGGGAGAAACAAAGCCAAGTCTCCAGCTGTAAAGCAGAACAAGCTGAAGGTGGCTCAGGGGCATCGTAGGTGACAAATTGCAGCATCAGCTCTGCAACACCACTGCTTTTGCAGCCTCTGGAGCCTTTTCCAGGCAGGAAATGCTGCAATTCCTGACTCTTGGAATTCACGTTTGCCTTCGAGGGATGCACAGGGATGGAGAAGTTCAGGACTGGCATCGCTTTTCCTGCTGCTCCTGAAACCTTTGGTTCTGCTCCTGTGTGTCTGGATTATCCTGGGCAGTCAGAGCTTGGAAAAAAAACATTCTGTGAATGAGCAGAGATGGAGGGGAAATGATGGAAAACCCCCCGGGATGTGACAGATTCAGGTGTGAGCTCTGGCAAGTTGCTGGTCTAAATATTCATAGGAAAAATGAGTATTTGATTACTTTTAAATTGAATCCCTAATCTCTGTGGACCTCTTATGTTCTGACAGAAAGGGGCTTAGGAAGTATAAAATTACATATTCTTTTAAGCACTTAAAACTATTTAGAGAAAACATTTTCACTTAGGCATGGGTGGGAAAAAAAAAAATTAAAAAAAAAAGTTTAGAAATAGGTACCAGTTCAATTTAAAGCAAAAAGAGAGAACTTTGGAGACTGCAATTCATTTTATTCATGGAGGACTCGTTGAGATTTATATTGGAGCTCATAAAAGCCAGAACCAGTGCTCCAGCTTTTCCAGCAACCGGGCAGAAGCAGCGAATTTCGGTTTGGGATTTACTTTAAGTGCCCAAAGTCTCACAAAGGAAATTAAGTGCAGTGGAGCAGACAGTGCTGCTTTGTTCACCACTTCTGCACTCGTATTTCAGCTGCATTTGCCTCCTGACCAGCTTTCCTTGGCAAATTAAAAAGTTTATGGCTACAAAATTCCTTGGAAAAGTCGCGTTTGTGCTCACCGATGGCAGAGATGGAAATTCAAGTCTCCAGTTCCTTGTGTCCACAAAGCAAACAGCTGGATGTGAAATGCCATCACCAAAAGCTTGGGAATAACTGTTATAACACCAGGATAAATATTTGGCCTTTATTTTATCAAAATCTACCACAATAAAAGGAGTCATCTCCTCCCGCATGTGGAATTAAGGATATTTCTAGAATTCCAGGGGAAAAATATCCCTTGTATTTTTATCATTTTGTGTTTCCTAGGAAGCCAAAAAATTTTATATATCCTCATAAGTTGCTATTTGGGCTGAATTTTAGAGAAGGGAAGAAAAAAAAATCCGGATTTTCAGATTTATTTATTTTCAAGCCACTCAAAGCAAACTCCTGGCTTAAGGATGTATTTTCCTAGAGGCTTTTCTCTGTCAAAAGAAGAATGTGAGCTACACTGGGAAGTGGAATACATGGGAAAGGGATGTTTGGAAGCAGAAAATTCCACTAATCAGTTCAGGTCAAGCCCCAGTGTCCCACCAGGACAGCACAAGTGGTTTTGGCAAAAGGTCTCTCCAGGCTGCCCAATTTCCCAGGCAAACACATGGGAACCAAATGGACCTTGTAAATATTTGTTTGCAAACTAAGTTAATGTCAGGCTCCAGAGAAGCTTGTGAAGTTTTAATTTGGTGGGATGTTATTCTGAGAAAGCACAGACAGGAGGAGCCAGTGGAAATGGAGTACAATGGAGATGAACTTTGCTCCTCAGGGAGAAAATGAACAAACAAACAAACAAATGAACAAATAAAACCCCAAACAAACAGAAAAAAGCTCCCCCCAAACACCCCAGATGTGGAGAATGAGCAGTAGATATTAGACAAGGTTTTTAATTTGTGGGAAATAGCACATGCAGTAAAAACCTTTGCTTTGATGATATTACCAGAGCACCAGAGTGCAAATAGACTCTAATCCATTATGTTTTAAACTTATAAAATTTATTAGCCCCAAACTGTGATCTTTATTCATGCCAGGCTCTCTTCTGAATTTATGGCACTTGTGCAGTCATTACTCAGCCTGTATGGAATCATCTATTTCTATGAATTAAACTGAGAAGCAGTTTGCTAATTAGCATTAGGAGTGTTAATGAAATGAAAGATCACATGAGTTGCAGGGAACAGAGAGACTTAATTTCGTCAGGCATTTGAGTCAGACACAGCTAAAACATCCTCTTCCCATTTTCTGAAATTCCCACTCCCAGAAGTCTCCAGAGTTTAGCAAGATCATAAAACTGGAGCAGCATTTCATGGAGTCCCTTTTAGTTAATATCACTGTATTAAATAAGATCTTTCCTGCAAAGGAAAGAAAATGATTGTTCTCTCCCCTAAGCCGACTGTGTAAAATGTTCTTCAATAAAATCCAAGAAATTAATATTCAATGATTTACAGTAAATCTCTTGAGCACAGGAGGTTTGCTCGAGACAGGAAAAGCAAACACTTATGGGGTACATTATTATGATGGCTTATGCTAATTAAATTGAAGCAGAAATCCTTAATTTATGCTTTACCATCAAGTGCAAAGGGGAAAATTCTTTCTTGGTTCAAGCTTTATCTTGTTAAGAAGATTTACCTCCTTATTTCCTAGAATAAAGAGCTATTTTTGAGACTCTACTGAGAAAGCAGAGGCTTGCAGAGCTTTTCTCCATGTTGCCATGACACTTTGGATCTCAACCTACAGTTCAACACAATAGCTGCAATTAGGTTAATTAGAACATTATCTCAAAGTACACAGCTATTGTACAAAAGAAGAAACAGTCTCACTGAATATGCTGCTTAGTCACCAATAAATGATTTTTTAAAATTACATTTTTCTAATTATAATGAATAATTTATTTTTCCTGTGGATGCCTGACATTTAAATATTATAACTCAAAAAATAAACCATCCAACATCAGCTTAGGACACGGGGAGTTTTTCTGACCTTTTAGTTATTTTCCTTCCATAAAATAACGAGAGAAAAAGAACACCTATAATAAGGGATTATATTATTTTGGCTCATTAGTTATTTCAAAATTCAAAGGCCTTAATGAACACCCCATGTAAATGTGGTGCTTAGGAACAGGGTTTAGTGGTGGACCTGCAGTGCTGGGTTAATGGGTGGAATTGTTGATCTCAGAGGTCTTCTCCAACCTCAGGGACTCTCTGACTCAAATAAACAAAGCTTTTAATCTGCACACAACAAAAAAATAGCCAGGTGTAGACTAAAAAATACAAGAAATTAGGAATAGGAATGATTAACCTGATGAGATGGGGCAGGAGGCCACCAGGAGCCGGCTTCTTTTCATATTGGTGTTATGTCAACTAAGAAAAGAAAAGCTTTAGGGGACAAAAATGAAATATTGATCCATTTTCTAAAACCCAGCTCAAGCACAGGAGGAAAAGGTACCAGGAGTGCATGGATGAAATGCAGCTCTATGAGAACCCATGGGAATTTGGTCACGGATGTCAAGAGAGGCAGATCCAAGTCAATTGTTGATTTTAGGCCATTAAAGATGTGAGATAAACATTCAATTCATTTTCTAAAACCCAGCTCAAGCACAGGGAGAAAAGGTACCAGGAGTGCATGGATGCAATGCAGCTCTGAAAATCCGTGAGGATTTGGTCATTGATGTCAAGAGAGGCAGATCCAGGTCAATTGTTGACTTTAAAGCATTAAAGTTCTGAGGTAAACGTTCAGCTCCCTGGAACTGCTTTGTCTGGCTGTTCCCAAGTGACACCAGGGGCACTCAGGCCATGTGTGTGACAAACCAGGACCCTGTGCCTCAGAGTGTGACCAGCCCAAGCTCCAACCAGCCCCAGGGAGCAGAAAATTCCTCTTGTGCAGCCTCCAAAACACATCAGAGTCCAGTTCCCATCCCTGGAGAGCTGCACACTCTGGACAAACCCACTGTGGGCTGTGGCTTCCCAGCATACATCTCATGAATGTCACCCCTGTCACTGGAAATATCAAATGCCAACATTCCCATAAATTAATTTCTGCCTATTTGACAGGCAGGGACTTTGTGAGGACACAACTCCAAATCTGAACGTTTGTTTCTGCCGTTTTGTGTCTCACATTTGTTCCCATTCCCCACCCCATTTATCAATCATTTTCACTAATCACTACTGCCCATATTTATCTTCCATAATCACCAGCCCTCTTTTTGCCTCTTCCTGAAGATAAGGGAGTTGCTGTCAGATTTTATGCAAACCAGGAACATCTCTGGGGTGAAATGATGGAACACCAGTCCCTGGGAAATGACTGCAAAACTCCCTTATCTTCAAGAAAATGATGTTTTCTGATAAGTAAAGTTGCTAATGAGCTGCTCAGCTGAGCACATGGGGACAACTCACCTAAGAGCCAATTTTGGTACTTTTAGCTTTCACACTTCACATTTTAAAGGAATTTGATTTGATATTTAGATCAGTCAAACCTCCCAAGTCCATTCTTTTTAATTTTTTTTTCTTATTTTTTCATTGCTGTGCAAAGGATGATGTTTGTTATAACCTAATTCTTTGCTCCTGTGAGACAAGTACAAGTTTACGGACCTGGTACTCCAGGTATACCTGACACAAGATAGGAACAAACTCAAAGACAAATACAAATGCATGCAAATTTCACCTAACACAAATTTCTCATTTCAGACAGAAAAACTCCAAATTGCTGCTCTGCACAGAGCAAGGACACAAAACAAATCCTTTTCCTGCTGCACCCCAAGGACAACTTCCAGCCCCAAAGCACAACCAAGGGTGGCTGCAGGGAGGAACAAGGAGGATGGGAGCTCACAGCCTGGAGCTGGAATGGGACAATTCAACCCCAAAGTGCAAATGGACCAAAACTGATCAAAGTGTGAGACCTGGTGACCTTTTGTCCATTTTGTGACCATTTTGGGTCCATTTTGTGACCATTTTTGGTCCACCTTGGGTGCAGCCCTGGCCAGGCTCTTGTCCTGCCCAAGCTGTACCTTAAAGGTCTTTCAATAAATCTCTACTTTATTCTCCAGCTCTGTCCCGTCTCTGTTCCAGCTCAGCCTTCCCAAGGCATCACCAAGGTAGTGAATTAGCAGGAGGGACAAGGATATGATGAGAAAATTATCAAAGAGAGCAAAGTGTTGATTTCCCAATGTTGCCATTTTGTTCTCCTCTCCTTTCACCACATTTCACCAAAATCTACCTCCTCTTCTCCCAGGCAGCCATGGGTGCCACTTTGCCATCTCTGGGAGGGGAAAGAGATCCCATGGAAATCTCTCAGCTTTCCCTGTTTCTGCCCATGCTCATTTTCACAGCTACCAGAGGTGAGAATGAACACAGCTACCTCATCCCGCTCCTCGCTCCTCGTCTCCCTCTCCTCTCCCCTTGCCACTCTCCCTTGGACCTTTCTCACCTTTTTCTGCTTCCCTCCAGCCAAGCCCTGCTCATTTCCCTGAAGAACCTGAGAAGCTGCAATCCCTCATCCCAGGGCAGGGATATCTGCTGCCACTTGTGATCTGGAAACCGTCCGACCTTATCTCGTCTGTTTGTATGGAGGATTCTCCACTGGGGAAATCCTCCACCTGTACCCTGCCTGGTGCAAATGGAAACCTGCTCCCCAGGGGTCTTCTGGGAAGAATGGAAAAATAGAAAATCCACCTGTGCCTCCCTAGAGAGTTGGTGACATCCTTGGAATGTGTGAAAGAATTTTTTTAGATTTTTTTTTTTATTATTTTTTGCGTTTTGTATTCTTTTTTGCCTGAGTCGGGATTAAATGATGTTTAATAAGTCTTATCTATATTATTGTGAGTTCTACAGAACTTCCAGCTAACAAAGTAAAAATGGAGCTGTATCTCCCTCTCCACAAGGCCTTCTAAGGATAAACTGTCCAATTATGAAATTGCACCTGAATTGTTTTACTTTTAACCCAATAACCAACCACCTGTGACCCGAAACACTGACTTTTCTATCCAATTACAAAACACCACCCAGACCCATGAAAAAGAAGGTGAAAAAGAAGGACTGGCCTCTGCCCTAAAACCTCCATCTTGCTTTATATATGTTACTATATTTTAAAACCTTAAATTTTAAGTTTTGCACCCTGTGTTATCACACACTTCTATTCAGACTCCACACCCACAATCCCAGTGCTATCATTCAATTTTGGAAGCCTTTTCCAAGGGCTCAGGTCAAATGCTTGGGGGTCAGTGCCTGGCAGTACAGAAAGCCTGGAATTCTCAATGCCCAGGGTTCCAATAGTTTTTCCTCAGCCTTCAGCTGATTTCTCCTGCAATGTCTGTTTGTAAAGTCACTGCTCACCCTCCAACAGGAGCTCTCCCTGCAGGAATTTTGGGTGAAAATAACCCAGCAGCTCCTTCCCTCCCAGAGCTACCTCCTCCCCCAGAGACACTTCCCTCATCCTGCTGCTCTTCAGGGAATTCATGACGAGCAAAGGGTGGGATGGTTCCCAGGACAGGGCAGATCCTGAATCAGCAACAGCAGCAGAAATCTGGGTGTGGGAATGGAAATCTGGCTATGCATCTCTCCAGCTCAGCCCCTGGTTTTCCAGGATTTTAAATACCCAGCCTCATCCCAGCAAAATACAGCGAATTTCAAAGCCATTTATAGCAAATACTTCATTAAGAAACAGGAATATTTAACCCCACCAAGGGGATAATGTGGCTTTTTTTACCAGAATATCAAAACCAATTTCCATTTTCTTCTAGGGAAAGACAATTTCCTCCATGTTTTATAACCATTAGTTGATACCACCTTCAAAATTAATATTTCTGTCCATCAATTCTCAAAAAAAAAATCTGTGTTTCCCACAAAACTGTGTAGAGAAAGTTTCAGGTTCCTCACAACTGTAGTCACCTACAACACCTTCAAACAGATGTCAACGTTCTTGGGCAGGTTTTTTTCACCCCTGCTTACTGAGCCCTATCTATTTGTCCTAAAAAGCTTGGTATTATATTTATTATATCTTGTTTATATGTATTAAACCAATATAATGCCATATATTGACACTTATAGGAGCACTTCATATTTTTTTCTTCAGTACTCTTTAATTCACTGATGCAATGCAGCAATTATTGATTCTTTTTTCCCTCCCTAAATTTAGTAGCAGCAAATGTTACTTCATTAGTGTAGCCACCTAGGGTTTTCTTCACAATAAATTCTGCATTAAAGGCTGCAGCCAGGATATTTTTATTTATGCCAGGGTTCCACCCAGAGGCAATAAAAAGCACCAGGGTCTTCCAAGGATTGCCTGGATTTTGTTCTCCCTTTGTTCCTTAAGTTGGTTCACCCCCAGTCCAAACTCACTTAGGGGTTAAAATGAAATTTCAGTCTAGAGGGAGGCATAAAAATGGTTAAAACTGGAACTGGAGACAGAGAAATCCAAGCAAGGAAGCAAATTCTCAGCATCAGTTCATTTCTTCCTGACCTATCACTTATTCCTTGTGAGTTTTATGTGGGGACTGATTTATGGGGCAAATCAATCATGGGCAGAAAGAAATCTGTCCTTAAAGTGTGTCTAGGGCAGAAATGTGCAGCAGGAATAAATACTGAGGACAGAGTTCTTGGCTTTGAGGGTTTATATTGAAGAAAAAAAGAAAATCAAAACCCACTCGAAACAGAAACACGAGGAAGAAACCTTGAAACATTTGGCAAAACCATTAGAAAAGAAAAACAAACCTAAATATCAACTCATTAAAAGTTACCTCTGCCCTCTGAGCACAATTTATTGCATGTAAGTACTGGGAAAAGGGAAATTAGTTAATCTTTGTGTGTATTAGAGTAAAAATTGATATTTAAAGAGGTATTTTTCTCCTTAAGGGAAGAACAGGAATCCTTAGAAGACAAATTTAGGGGAAAAGCTTTAACTCCACTCTGACAAGCAGCAGAGGTCCCAAAAACAAAGCCTTCCCTAAGACACAGAAGGTTAAATTGAAATAAATTAACTCATAATTTAGGGGGTTTTCACCCAGGACTATTTTATTCCACTGAAAACAGGGAATTGAGATTACATTATTCCTCTATAAATTTTAAGCAACTTTCTTACCAGAGACTTTAAGAGATTTGGGTGCCAGTGAGGAATATCTGGGGATGCAGAAGGACACAAGCACTTGAGTGTTGTCAGCTGATGCAGAAACAGAGACAAGAAATCACTAAATTCAGATTTTTCTTCCCTCTGGTAGGAGAACAGGATGGATTTCATTACCCAAAAAGAGCCTGGATGGTTTCACTGAGCTCAGTAGGAAGGGACAGTGCCTGAAAGCAAAGGAAACCTCTGCTGCCTTTAAGTACTTTAATTTTTACCCCATAAACAATTCCAATGAGATGAGCTATGTAATAGCTTTTTTATGATAATTATGTCTATTTGTTTGATCTTTTACCAGATCATTAAAGCTACTGAGGTTGCTGGAGAGCCTTTTTTTTTTTTTTTTTTTTTTTTTTTTTATTTTTTTTTTTTTTTTTTTCTTGAACTGTTTTAACTGTTTTTATTTGATTACTGGAGTTTGGTGATGATAAAGATTTATCAGCAGCCAAGAAGAGCTATTTTTAAAAAGCTTTTCTTCTGAATATCAATAGTCCTTTCCTCTGGAAATAGTTTCAGTGATAGTTTTTTCTTTATTAAAAAGAAGAAAACAATGCCAGAGAAAATAGAAAAGTATTTATCTAGAAAATATTATCTAGAAAATATCCCAAAGAAATATAAGGTTTTTTTTCTCCCCAGAATATTACAGGGAACTGGGGAAGGCAAGCAGAAAGAAAAACATTTTAGCAGTGAGGTCTGGCACAAATTCAAGCATAAATTTGTTTCATGCATTGGGAATGCAGGATCAGGGATGAAATTAAGAATAACTTTGCTTTGCCCTGAAATTTACCTCTCTTGGCTTGGGATTGGTGTTGTAAAGACAGGGGATGGGCGGGTGGAGGAGGGGAAGGGATAGAAAAATACAGAAAAAATAAAAGTTTTTCCACCAGAACTCTGAACTCAAGGTGAAAACCCCACCTCCAACAGAACAGAACACAGTCCAAGGGTTGGCTCAAAGAAATCAAACTCTGAGACCTCCTAACACCTTCTAGAGCAAAATCTTCACCATTTGACAGCCTGAGGAATCAAACCATGACAGAAAAATCCCAATTCATTGACAGGTGAACTCATTTACAGGCACAATTTTAGGTTTTTCTGTTTGCTTCCTGAGTCTGAGCAGTTTTGTGCAGCTCTCTGAGCCCAACAACAGAATTTGCCACCTGCACTGAGATTCTCAGAAATTTCATTATAATCCCATGCACACATCCCTGCAGTTTTGGCATCGATTCCTCTGCTATCACTTTGATGTTACTTATTGGACCTGCTTAACCTTTGTATTTCCTAATAGGTTTAGAGAGTGCTGTTGCAGGCACTGCTTGGTGTGTTCAGATTTAGACATTGACATCTTTCTTCAAGGTGTGAACTGAGCTTCCATGAGCCATTAAATATCATCTCACCTGCACAAGGCTCTCTTATTTTCCAAAGTCTCAATCACACCTACATGCAATTTGATTTTCAGGTAGCAGAAGCTCCCATAATTTATTTCCTTCCAGATAAAATTTTCATTTACGTTTTTAATATCGTGGATTTTGCAGAAATTAATGAACTTGAAATGTAACATGTCTCAGGTCACTGCTGTTACAAAAGGAGCATGTGTTTTGGGTTTTGTTTTTGTTTTTTTTTTGTGAGGTTATTTATGCAGAAATATTGTATATGACCAGTTATTTCTTCACTGAGGTGAATTTTCAGGGTCTGCATTGCCAAAATCACAGGATTTGACACAACTCTGGATCAAGCACTGGAAATTTGTCATCTGCTCAAGCACAAACCATGCCATGAAAGGCAGTCCCACACAAAATGCTCACCTGGAAACTGCTGTTGATTTTTTTTCTCTACTGCCTTCATAAAAAAACCCTATCAATCATCAGTCAATAAAAACAGTGACTAGGTTTTTTTTTCTGGTCCTTTTAATAAAAAGAGCAGCTCTTGAGAATTAGAGGAATACGAATATTTATCCCTACTGTGATTTAAAAAAAAAAAAAAAAAAAATTCAGCTGCACAGAATTAATTGTCCTTATAAAATAAAAAAACCCCACCTTTAGTACAGACAGTTGGATGAAATTATTATTATTATTACTATTTTTATTATTATTATTGTTGTTGTTGTTATTGCTATTATTACATTCCAATTGGATTTTAGCTCTGCTGAGACTGCTCCTCTTTGTGGTTCCACCAAAGGAAATTCCTGGCTGATCCAGGATTCTGGGAGTTTGGGGTGGTTTAAGCCAGCAGGATCCAAGGAAATTTGTACTACAGGGCCATCAGAGAAAATTTGGGAGGTTTGTGAAAAGCACAGAAATTAAATATAACTCGGAGCTCTACCCAATGCTTTAATGAAACAAT
>WEIU01006514.1:736597-759569 GCA_013389925.1 Aegithalos caudatus | reverse complement strand
AAAAAAAAAAAAAAAAAAAAACAAAAAAAAACCCAAAAAAACCCCCAAAAAAAAACCCCCCCCCCCCCCCCAAAAAAAAAAAAACCACAACATAAAACCCCAAAAGTAAGTTGTGGTACATGGAATCTATAAACTTCCACCAATACATTTTCATTCATTTTATTTCACTTTTTCTTCAGAATTTGCCTGAAACCACATACCCTGAATACCCCAGAGAAAGAGCTGGAATGTGATACAGCACTCTGTGCCGGGCATTAACTGTAAATTTTTAGAATTTACTCTCCCTGCAGGAATTTCATTAGGTTAGAAATAATTAATGACAACAAAACACCCTCAAGGTCGAGATCCAGGAGGATGGAACTCATCTCAATTAGAATTTCCATGAGATGCTCACATCCTTCCAGTGACCCAGCAAACACCCCATGGAAAAGGGTCCAGGGCTGCTTTCAGCTCAAAATTGTGTGAAGGGAGAGAGATCAGGAATTAATTTAAACAGAATAACAGGGAAATAAACAACCCAGGTGAGCTCCAGCCTGCAGCATTTCCACTTGGACGCCAAAAACAGCTCATGGAAACCTCATCTCACACCAAAAGTACCAGCCCATCACATCTGCTCCTCCTGGGCATTATAAAGATGTTTCACCTGATGCAGCAGCTGCTGAATCTCCTTTGGCCTGGCAGGCCCTGGATCTGAAAGGCTGGAATGGCAGAATTTTGATTTCTGCAGGAAAGGCCATCAGTGCTGAGAGAGGAGGTGAGGGAGAGGTGCTGGAACCGCACAGGGAGAGGGGAGACTTGGCACAGACACAAAATTTGAGTACCACCAGATGTGCCACCACTGCCAGGCCAGAATCCCACCCCTTTTAGCTGCCCTGCCAGAATAAACATCTGGATTTATTCCTGCTTCCCTCTGATGCCTTCATTTTTCCCTTCCCTGTATCCCAGGCTCTGTGGTGCCCAGGGTGCAGCTCTGAGCTCACAGTCAGGGTCACTCAGCTCTGCACACAGCAGGGACACAAAACAAATCCTTTTCCTGCTGCACCCCAAGGACAACTTCCAGCCCCAAAGCACAAACAAGGGTGGCTGCAGGGAGGAACAAGAAGGATGGGAGCTCCCAGCCTGGAGCTGGAATGGGACAATTCAACCCCAAAGTGCAAATGGACCCAAACTGATCAAAGTGTGAGACCTGGTGACCTTTTGTCCATTTTGTGACCATTTTGTGTCCATTTTGTGACCATTTTGTGACCATTTTGGGTCCATTTTGGGACCATTTTGGGTCCACTCTGTGACCATTTTGTGTCCATTTTGTGACCATTTTGGGTCCACCTTGGGTGCAGCCCTGGCCAGGCTCTTGTCCTGCCCAAGCTGTACCCTAAACACCTTTCAATAAATCTCTACTTTATTCTCCAGCTGTGTCCAGTCTCTGTCCCAGGCCATCCTTCCCAAGGCATCACTCCAAACTCCAACAACTCACCCTGTTTTTTAGGCTTTTCCTGCAGAAGAACAAGAAGTGCAGTGCCCCAGAAATTACTGAGCTCGGGGGGGTTTTGCCCTCTGACAGCAAAGGGAACACAACAACGTGTGTGTGCTGACAAAGGGGCTGCTAATGATGAGTGAAAAAAGAAATGACACTGTTGGTTCTGCAGGATTCCTCGCCGGGAAAACCGCCCGGCACGTATTTCACATCTTTAATGTTCACCCTTGTTTGTTGTTACAAAGCAAATATTTGACAAATCCCCGGACTCTGAAGTTTCTCCGGAGCTCAGGGCAGAGATTTCTCGGCTGCCTCACTGATGTGACTGCAGGAATTCAGAGCAGAAAATGGGAGGTCAAGCCCAGGAGGAAAAGGAGGAGGATGTGAGGAGTTTAAATGTAACCCGGGGCAAGGACTGGCTCCATCAGCAGCTCCGTGGGCATCACCTGGAGCCCAAAATTTATAATTACACCTGGAGCCATCCAAGGGGCTCTGGAGGCACCTCCCAGGCTGGGGCAGTTCCTTTGGGAGGTCAATCAAAAGGAGATTGAAGGTGCATTTTGTTTTTTGTCTAATTTTATAAATCTCAGAGTGCTTTGGGGTTGAATGGATGCAGAGATCAGCAATTCCAACATCCCCACCATTGGCAGGGATTTTTTTTTTTTTTCTGTTTGGGCATTTCCATCTGGCCCAGACCACCAAGGCAGGGAGTGTGCCTTCCCTCACACCTCTCTGCAGCTCCCCAAAAACCCAATTTCCCAAGAAATCACTGTCCAACGCCATCACAAATGACTCCCATGTCACCAGAGGGTCACTTATGAGTCTAAAATATCAAACCACATTTATTTTATTCTTTGCTTATGGCTGAGATTCAGAAGTGAAGCAAAGAAAATCAAATTCCAAATCAAAATCTGGAAACTTTCTTCCCACTCTTTTTGTTACTCAAAATATCCAGTTGGTTTTCAAACACATTTTTAATTGACTTCAGCAAGTGCTGCACTTATGTGCCATAAGAACACCTTTGAAAGTCAGAGTTGTTTCTATTTACTAATTAGTTTTCATTTACATAAAACATTTTGTCATTGTCAAAGTTTCCTCACTTGTTTTCTTACAGTGAAAACAGGGGTTGGGAGCCAGAGTGTACCAACAAATTTAAAAAACAAAGATCAAGGAGAGAGAACACGCTAAAAAGTTAAAAGAAATTAAAAATCCATGTGTCAAAGTTTTTAAAAATGTAGATTTACACTGAAAGCAAAATATTTAAATTTATAATTAAACAAAGAGAATTAAAAAGTAAACAAATGACCAAGATGGCTCTGATCGTGTTTGCCAGAATTTCCTGCTTTATTCCAATTAGCCACAACTTTATAATTTGACTTTTTTTCTCTGCACCACTCATTCCAAGACAATGTCAGCGTTGAGTCCATAAGCATTTTGAGAATTAATTAAAATGTCATGAAATACTTCTTTCATTAGCATATATATGGTCACAAAAATAATTATAATTACTTCTTAGAGGTGGAGGAGAGTTAAGTTTGATTGATGGAATTAATGAAAACGGGGACAGCTCCACCATACTAAATAGCAGAAACTTGGAGTATTAACTATCCACTGTGTGAAGTTATAATAATTACAGCAAGAGCTAAAAAGATTAGTATTCAAAAAGAATAATGTACCTTAGAGCCTAAAATACCCATTGCAAATTATGGATGTATTTTCAACTGTTTATAACATTCTCAGAAGAAAAATATCATTTTGATGAACTTCCAAAGGCTCCTAGATTAATAGGTATTTGCAGCCTTACAGAGAAGCACAATCAATCCCTCTAATCTTGTTATCAGATGCTGAACAGCTGGGTGACCTGATTTAAGTGCTATGATTTTAAGGAAGTAATAATGGATAATGGGTTCCAAATGCCTGCTAAGAATTTGCAAAGCTGTATAATACACCCAAAGATATGCAAATAAATGGCATTAAAAGAAACATTACAATTAGCAGCCCAATGCACAGAAACTGCTTGTGCAGCCATAAGCAACCTAATCTTATTTCAGTTGTGCTGCTTTTTTAATTTAGTCTCCCTTAAAGACCTGCAGCACTGGAGTGATGCTCTGGGAAGCTCAGGTGAGCACCCAAGACATCCAAACCCAGAATTAAGTGGCACTAAACTCCCTCTGCAGGGTCTAGGCCCTGAGGAGGAGGTGGAAGTGGCCAAAGAATAATTTTTCATGGAGAAACCCTTCTCTTTTTAATACATTTAAGTCCTTTGTCATTATTGTAGGTTATTTCCAAACGGCAGGTGGCTGATTTTTAATTTTTTTTTTTTTTTTAAGTGCAACTGCCAAGATTGTGAGGAATTATTTTGCAGAAGCCTGAACTGCATTTAAAGGTCTTTTCTTTTTTTTTATAAGACATTGCTAATCTCACTTTTTTTTTTTTTTTTTTCCCCCCTCTAATCACACAAACAGTTTAGGCTAAAAAAAGCCCTCCCTGGTAGGAAGGAGAGGGAGGGAGTGGGTACCCACAGCTGTGCCTGCTGCTGCCAGGGAGTTTGTTTTCCACTCTTGTATTGATGGAGATGCTCCCACAGTTGTGGTGCCAGATTCTCACAAATGCCATGTTTTGCAAACTGCCAAATTAAGGAGGGAAGATCTCAGGCTTTAATCGTCATGTTTTAAATATTTCCCTTCATTTTTCTACTGAGGGAGCATATGGTGGAAGGCAACACATTTCAAAATGGTCTGGCTGGTGCCAGGGAAGGATCATGGTGTTTGCAGGAGAATTTCTGTGCTTGGAATTGTTGGTCAATAGGGAAAAACTTCCACTAAACACTGGAAATACCTGCAGTGTCTCATTCCCTTGAGCCATGGTCCTCGTGCTGGCACTTAGAGGGATGGAATTTTATTTTCCCACTCTCAGGCTGGGTTTGCAACTCCTTGTAGCTAAACTCCACCTTTTCTCCAGTAGGACTGAGGAATCTTCAGGGAATAAAGGAACAAGGTGAGCCTGGGATGTAGTGCTGGTCCATTTTGCACCTCCTCAGGTGCCTTCCACGAGGGCAGTGGTGCCTTGGGAAGGCTGAGCTGGAACAGAGACTGGACGGAGCTGGAGAATAAAGCAGAGATTTATTGAAAGGCATTTAGGTACACCTTGGGCAGGACAAGAGCCTGGACAGGCCTACACCCAAGGTGGACCCAAAATGGTCACAAAATGGTCACAAAATGGTCACAAAATGGACAAAAGGTCACCAGGTCTCACACTTTGATCAGTTTGGGTCCATTTGCACTTTGGGGTTTAATTGTCCCATTCAAGCTCCAGGCTGTGAGCTCCCATCCTTCTTGTTCCTCCCTGCAGCCACCCTTGTTTGTGCTTTGGGGCTGGAAGTTGTCCTTGGGGTGCAGCAGGAAAAGGATTTGTTTTGTGTCCCTGCAGTGTGCAGAGCTGAGTGCCCCTGACTGTGAGCTCAGAGCTGCACCCTGGGCACCACAGAGCCTGGGATACAGGGAAGGGAAAAATGAAGGCATCATCAGGATCAGGACTGTCCTTCAGCCTGAGCTGGAGCTCCTCTCCCTGCAGGACACCCTGGCCTGTACAGGGGAACTCCCACAATTTATATTAATTTATTTCTCTCTCTGCATTCTGTGTTAAACCCAGGAGTTCCTTCCCTTCACACAATTGTGCTCCCACTGAGAGTTGAGAACGGGGCTCTCATCAATTATTCACTGCTCTGAAGATGTAAGAACTTATCTCAGGGCAAATTGGTGTTTCTTCTCACTCCTCAGGAGCAGGAGTTGGGAAACTTGTGCACCCCAGCTGGGAGCTCCACTCTCATAGAAGGGAAGGAAAAATCCACCTCCAGCAAACCCTCCTTGCATGTGGGAATGAGGAGCTCCAGCTCAGCAGCACCCCAGGCTTATAAATAGGGATGCTGGAAGGAGACTGGCATTTTTCAAGTAGAACTCTCAGAATTATTTCACATTAACTTTACCTCTCTCTATTCTTATTCATATTTAAACATTCTCCTTAAAGGGTTCCTACCTCTGAAATTAGGGAGAAGAAATGCAGGTATAGAAATGAACTGATTTTTTTTTTTCCTTGCATTTCCATCTCTTTGGTTTTCACTCCCAATATCAGCTTGGTTGCAGTTGCTCAAACAATGACATTTCAAGGGTTTTCATATGATGTTGCTTTCAAATTAAATATTTCTTTACGGAATGAGGTAGATTATTTTAATTTGGCATAGAAAATAATGCATTTATCAACATGCCATGAGTTAAATTTTCCAAAATCTCTCAACCATCCTAATAATTTTTTTCCTTACATCACCACTGATAAACCTTTCCCTATGTCAAAGGAATTAGGGTAAGTTTAAGCTTTTCTGATAATCCTAAATAATGCTGTGATCCCACTGTTTATCTTTGAAAGTATTTACCATGAAATAAGAAGAGTAAGGCTCAGAAAAGTAGAACTATCTTTCTTAATTTAAAATAAATTCAGGGGTTTTTTTCCTATTTCTCTGTTTCTCCATCCTAGAGAAAACAAACCTGGAACAACAAAGTCCTGGAAATGGTCCTTATAACCACAACTTATCCTATTGACATTTCTACATGCATCTTTTACAGAAAATCATTGAAACCTAATGCCAGCTGCAAAAAAAATATAAAGATCTAATGAGATTATGAATAAAACCTATTGCTGTCTTTGTTTTTAATGAGATGCCAAAAGCATTTTTATTCTTGCCCATATTTTTACTCACATTTAATGTAACCCAAGTTATTTTCAAACCAACTCTGTTAAACAGGACAGAACCCTCATATCTCCTGCCAGTTTAGGAATATGCAGGTGCTTGCATCTTGCAGAGCCTTTGTGAATATTGTACAACTTTCAAGTCTAACCTACTTTCCCCCTCTTATTTTTTTTTTTCCTAGAAATGTTCTATAGTCCCTTATGAATGTTGCAAAAGATTCACAAATTCTGAGTGCTGCAGAAGGTGGCAAAAATTAACATCTCCAAGAATGTCATTGAGATGGGCAGATGTCTCCCCCCAGCCCCAGTAGGCTCGACTTTGATGAGACTGGCTTAAAAAGGAATTTTTAAACCTCTCCAAACCTCCAGGAAAAACATAATGGCAGTGATGAATTTTCTGCAAAGTTACCTGTTCTCCTGTGGATCAAAACACATTGGAATAGGCTGAAAAAAACACTACTTTATACCCCGTTAGGTTTATTAGGCTCTGCATCCCTGAATTTCTGTGTTTCCCAAATGGCTGAGTGGAGGAATCCTTTGGTTTGGGTTTTTAGCTTTCTCCTGTCTCCAGCCAGGTAAATAAGGCCAGAAATAAAACCTTCAGTACCTCAAAGGGTGGAGGTCCAGGCTGGGTTTGGAACACACAGAGTTTATTGAGTGCCCAGGGAGGGGGCAGCTGCTTCTGATGTGCTGAGAACCAGGGCTCTGCTCTCTTCACACCTTCCAACACAGCTGAACTTCAAATCAAAACCTTGTAAAATGGAAAAGAAATTGTGGCTGCCCCATCCCTGGAAGTGTCCAAGGCCATGCTGGGCTTGGAGCAGCCTGGGACAGTGGAAGGGGATGGAATGGGATGGGCTTTAAGGTCCATTCCAACCCAAACCTTCCATGGTTCCATGAATTGAGAAATTCCCATTATTACCTCAACTCCTGAAGGAGAACAGGACAAAATTGTGCCTCTGTTACAGCTTTTGATAAGAAAGGCCCAGAAGAGGAAACCAGTCCCACTGAATGCTGCAGAGCTTCAATTTTGGCATCTCATAATTGCACCTGGCCAGTCAGGAGAATTAAAGTAATCCTTTGAGTGAAAACAATAAATCTCCCAGCAAAATCCCATCATAAAATCTACTTTGCTTATAAAAACACAAAGAACATCCCTGTCCAAAGATCTAGTGACAAATGAGGGAGGGGAAAAAAACCCATTCATAGCTTCAGAATACCTGACATTTAATTACCAGAGGCTGCTGCTCACAGAAGATGTACAGCAACTGCATGGCCTTGGCTGCAGTACATGAAACTATTATATTATCAAAGATTTATTTCTTAAAAGTGCATCAATTCCAGCTAAAAGAAGCCTGAAGTCGCCCATGGTACACTGCATGTCTGACAGGTGACTTAATGGTGTTACTACAGAAAAGAGCAGGCTTTTGGGGCTCTAACAAATCCAGCATTTCCAGCTCAGGAGCACTCAGAATGTGACAAGCCATTAACTCCAGCCTCTGCTCCTTCAGTGAATATTCCCCCTCCAAAGACAAGCGTTTCCTAACTGCTGGTTAGGGCCAAAATCCAGGTTAAAATATCCCAGTCCTCCCCCAGAAGTGCAAGGTGCTCCCATTTGTACAAAGAGAGCCATAAAGTAAAAGTTTAGGAATGGAATATCAAGCTTTTTTTCCTTAAAAAAAAATCAAAAATAATTGTTTATTTGTCTTTACAGGATAGAAGGTCAAAGAAGCAAAAAAATTGTTTTTCCAGATGAAAATGCAGATATATGGGAGCTGTTGTTTCTTGCTTTAGAGGAAACACTGAGACTTTAACCATGGCACTTTTATAACTTTTATTGAGAATTTAGACCCAAGTAACAGTCCTTGAACACCAGAATTTGGCCAAAGACTTGAAAGAGGTGGCTGCCTCTTGTTCTGGCTATAATACTCAATTGGTGAAGCAATTATTTTCCCTCATTTTTCTTTTTAAACCCCAAATGATAAACTTTTATATCCATTTTCCACCTTAACCACACTTCTACTAACTCACCCTGACACCAGATCGTGCTATAAAACGTTAACACACAAAAGAAAAAAAAAATAATAAAAAAAATTTAAACCACCAAAAAACCAAACATAAAACTCCAGGTTATGACACACAGAATCTTTGCTAAAATATAAGCAGACTTTATTTTTGGGGCCACTGCTCTGGGATATATATTTTTTACTCAACATCTTTGATTATGCTGCCACCAGCAGCTTTTAAGACATAAAAAGGCAAATGACAGGTGCTGTCAGCGACTCCAACAAAAAGCTGTGGAAATTCACTGAGCATGTAATAGGGTGGATTTTAGCAAAGCTAAAAAACCCAGGGTAGCTTTGACTAACTTGATCTTTCAGAAAGCTGTTGGAGGGAAAGAGAGGCAGGAAATAATGAATGGGATGGAGCGTTGCATAACAAAGAACTCCTCGGGGTCTTGTCTGCTGCCTTATCTCATAAATTGTAATGATTTTCATGTTAGATCAAAGAAGAGCATAAAACAAAATTGAGATGAAAACAACTATTCATTGCCCTCCAGTGTATAGCTTTTGTTTTAAGACACTCCTAAGCAGCGCTGTGGAAGGAATTTCTTCCTCTGCACAAATCACTGCTCTGTAATCTTCCCTGTGACAGCAGGAGCAGCTCCACTGCTGGAGCACACACCTCTCAAAGCAGTTTCATCTGACTTTCCTCCCAACTTGTGGGCAGCCAGGTGGAGTCTTTATTCCCTTATGGATTCATTTCAATTTTTTCTTTTTTTTGGGGGAGGAAGGAGAAGAAAGGAAGATTGTCACCCCCCACTCTAAAACAAAAATAAACAATAAAAACCACAAAAAAAAACCCAAAAAACAAAAACAACAACAAAAACCACACAGAACAACAGGAGAAAAATACAGCTGGGGATTTGAAAATCAAAGCATGCATCCTGTAGAGTTTGCACAAGGAAAAAAGGGGAGGGAATAAAAAGAAACCTTTGCTGCCCTGGGCATTCACCAGAAGATCCTGGGCTTGGGGAGGACACCACAGAAAAAGGACACATGGAAAGGGTTTTTCCCCCTCTCAGGGTTTAGGACATTAAAAAAAAATTATGGAGAGTAGAAGATCAGTGATGGTGGAGCCTGGTTTATGGAGCACCACCATGCCTGGTTTTGCCAGTTCTGGAATGTTCTGGCTCCCACTTATCTTGGGGAACAGCAATTTCAGGAGACTGGGAACTGTCAGCTGCTTTATCTCATAAATTGTAATGATTTTCAGTTTGTATGACATTAAAAACAAAGAATTTCTCATGTCTAGAAGAACTGTTACATCATTAACACACCGCCAATTCCTAAGGAAACATTTTCAGCAGAGATTAATCCTACCAAAAATCAAATATTGTTAAATTTTACAGGCCAGAAAGGGCAGGTTTTTTTTGTCAAGTTGCATTAAGTAGGAGTGAAGAGAGAACTTATTCCTGTTCTATGGACTCCAAGCAGGGTACAAAACAACACTGAAATCAGACCCAGTTAAAAGGAATTTTTAAAAGCTCAAGTGCAGGATGTTCCTTTTTACCATAATTCTGTATTTACAGCAACGTAACCATATTAAATTGTATTTATAATTAAATTTATCACACAGGCATACAGTGATTTGGAGAGGTGATTGTAAGGAATTATCTGCTAAAGAAATAAATCAGAAATTATTTTCAAGCTTAAAGGCAAGTAAAGTTTTTTCACTTCTTCGTGCATTATGAACGAATTGATTCACCCAAAAATTCTTAATGGAGAAGTATTTTATTGTAGTACAGGGATAAACACCCCATGAAACCTAAAATAAAAATGATTACCAGAAATGGAAAAATAATTATTTTTCAAAGTTAGTTTCTCCTTCAGTTCATTAAATATTCATGAGCAGGTCTCAGGTCCTTTACATTTATTATTTGCACAGGTGCAATATTTGTTCTTTCCTAAGAGTTTTGCTTAGTGATGACCCCAGTGATCCTCACTCTGGATCTGCCTGGGATGCTCCAGCTGTGGATAATCCCATTTCATTCCTGTCATTTCCCTTCCTTGGCCAGATCCATTTTATTCTCCAACCCCAAAGTTCTTGGTGTCGTCTCCAGGGCTTGGAAAGCCTCGGAGGGGGTTGGAGGATAAGTGGGTTGGGAAATGACAGAAAACACTGGAGCTTTTTCTGTCTGGCCTCAGAGCCACAGCTCCCACCAGGCTGATGGGAAATTTATTGGCTGCTTACAGAATTTGGATGTCATTTTCTATTTCCCATGGTCATATGCGTGCTTGGGCTGAGATATGAAGAAGTGAAGCAGATATTTTCCACTTGTGCTCATTCCATGGCCAGGGATCTCAGGATCTTCTCCTTTTCCAGGTGGGAATTATGCACTGACAGTATTAACATGTTTTCCTCAGTTCACATGAGATTAAAAAATATTTAGTGAATAAATCAATTTTTTTCCCAATAGTCACCACATCTCTTGCAATAATCACCTGTTGATGTTCAAAACTGTTGAAAACTACTACCTACTACCATAAATAATACCAGAAAAATGACTATTTCAAGGACTTAAAGACAATTTTATCAGGAATCAAATATTTTAATCAATGTGTTCAGCTATGGCTCAGTCTGATAACAACAGAGGGAAACCACACTCAAGTTTCCCTCAAAGTTAAGATTTATACATGGAAGGAAGGAAAAGGGAAGAGTATAGGGCGTGACAGAGAAGACAAAGAAAATAAAGAGTATTTTCCTCAATATAGGCCCAGAATTAGAGTTAAAATGTCTTTGACAATGTTTAATTAAAAACACATACCACAACAAGAAGTCTTAAAAGCCAGACTGCTTCCCATCAGCCCTGGTACTTTTGAGCTTTGATGAATTATTAGACAGCAGCTAAATAATCCATAGAATGAAAAGAGAGAAAAGGAATTCCTTTTATTAAGGATATAAATAACTTAGATCAGGGCAAATTCCCAGTATAAAGACTAAAATATATAAATATAAATATAAATAATATAAATATATAAAAATAAGGAAAGTCATGTTCAGACCTGAAGGCTGTGGCTTGATTACACAGGGAAATCTCCAGAAAATTTGTCATCCTGTGCATGAGAGATCCTGCAGACCACGTCAGCCACCAGAGATGGAATTGTTTGGAGACCATTTTTCCAAAAGTAGGGGAAGAATTGATTAGAAAGGGAAAGGACCCTGACTGTCTCCTTTTAAATTCCTTTTAACATTGGTGAAAAGTCCTTCTGGGACTGTTTTGTTTTCCCTCCTCTCCTCAGTTTTTAAAGAGTGAAATATTTCCACACTCCACATTCCCAGGTACAGCACAGAGGTCACAGAGCACAACTCACCCCAACCTGGGGATCAAAGATAATTTGGAAGTCGGAATCACATTCATGCCTATTTCAGGAAATATTCATCAAATCTGAAATTGCCTTTTTTTCTTTCATCCCACCCTGAATTCTTTACCATCAAAGTGTCAGATCTTCAGTGATGTAACCCAAATGGGTTTCCAGTAAAACAAAGTCAGGCAGTACCATCCACTCCAGTATTTTTTTTTGAGGTATCAGAGTGTTGATTCACGTGCCCAAACAGCAGAGAAAATAAGGGTAAAAAATGAGGGGTGAAAGAGAAATTCCAAAAGATACCAATATTAAAATAAAACAGAAAAGTTACTGCACCCAACCAGCAAAATTAACAATTATGAAAGGACAAAAACCCTATTTTAACTTTGCAAAAAAAAATCAACTTATATCATCATGCAGTGATTGCTTTGTGCCAGACCAGGTGGTTTTCCCCTCCTTCCTCCCTCACAGTGGTGATTATTTCTAAGTGCATTTGGGAAAGTGCATGGAGTGTTTAGGCTCTCAGAGCAATCTGAAATGAGGATATCTGATCCAATAATCTGGAGATTTAGTCTCGTCATGAAGGCTTCCTAATTGTACTCTCCTCAGATAGACCCAAATTAATTCTTGCCATTCATCCCCTGAAATGTATCTGGGCTGATACACTGATAACAATTTTCTTATCTCAGAGACAGACAGTTAAGGGAAGAGCCTGGGAAAATAAAGGGAAATGTTGAAGGTGATTATCATAATGAGAATGTTAATTAGCTCCATTTCAGACACCAATTGTTGGCACATGAATCAGCAAGCAACTCTCCAAGTGTTTCCATAAGTTTTTTCTATTTCTAATCTTTCCCTATTTCTAATCTTTTTCCATTTCTTCTATTTCTCTTGCTGTCATTATAGGCATGAGGATCCTTGTTGATAAGGCAAAGTTGATTTCAGCAGTTGAAGAAAGTGTATAGCTGAGAAACACGTGCATAATCTCATTCTCTACTCCCTCAAAAGGTTTCTATACATGACCAAATATATTGGCAATTAATGTAGGGAGGCAAAAATGTGAATTATTTCTTCTCTTCAATGGCCAGGGGATGTGGCACATACTTGAGGAAGGGCTGTGCATGGTCAGGACCTGAAACCCAGATTTCAACACCATCTGTGGGCTTTTGTACAAAGAAAAGAGCAGAGGAAGAAACTTTGCTCCTTCTGTTTTCCCAGGTTTTTCATATCTTCTTTTTTTCCTGAGCTCTGCCTTCTCTGGACACCCCCAAAACCTCTCCTTTTTTAATTTGTTACAAGGAGAAAATCACCCCCACACCAGGATGCAGCTGAGGCTGATGCTCGAGAGAGAAAAACACTTTTTCCACTGCTCTCATGTCCATGGGAAACAAGGACTTTGGGGGAATATTTGCATTATTTTGCCAACCCACTTGGCAGAATGGATTTGGTTTCTCTGAGCCCCACTCATGGCACTCCTCTCTGAGATTCCTACCACCCATTCAGAGTCTGCTGTAAATTGGTTCTATCAGAAGAGGGGAATTTTGTTTTCTTCCCCTGTGTCTGATCTCCCTGGCTCCCTCTCACATTAATTCCCTGTTTTGGGGGAAGGAGTTCTCTATTTTAATATCAGGTTGGAAATTCCACAAGCTGACATTTACTCCCACTGCCTAAACAAGTCATGAAATTCCCAAGTTTAAACTCCAGTCTCCTGGGACATCTCCCAGCACACCCCAATTCCAGTGCCCAATTTAGGCTGTTTTTAGCAGACAGGTTAGCCCTGTGCTAATTTGGGTTAGATGTTCCAACAAATTTCCATGGGATGCATCAAGTGCTTGTTAAACTCTGATTAGTTACACCCACTTGTAACTCTGCCCACTCAAAGATCATCCAAATAACACAACTGAATTTATCTGAAAAAATCCTCAGATGGTCAAGCTGGTCATTATGAGGAACCTTTTTGTCAGTTTTTGGTTTTCAGCTACCTGAAAATGAGTGGCAAGTGAATCAGAAGGAGCAGCTTGGCCATGCCCACAGCAAATAAGGGCAAGAGAGAGAAAACAGAGGTTTGAAGGAGAGCTTGTAAGGAACATGGAAATATACAAAACTTTGGGCTCTGAAGAAATAGGTGGAGCTGTGTTTTCATTCTTCAGGGGCTTTCCAGAGCCATAATAATCCATGTTTTCCCTCACAGTCCTGTCTCAGAGCAAAACTTTATCTCCATTAACCTCTGTTAGAAGCCCAGAGCAGAGGATGCTCCATCCCTCCACCTCTGCTCCTCCAGGCCAAACTCCTACATGTTCCTTTCCATGTTTTTAAATAACAGTAAATTTTGAATTTTTCTGAAAGTTTAAATATATATATATATATAAGTACATATATAATTGTTAGTTTATTAATAAAATATATTAATACTTTCATGGCTAGGAATGTATATAGAGCTAAAATTGACAACCTGGATTTTTCCTGGGCTTCCCCATCACTCTCTTCCCAGCAGCATCATTTCCATAAGAAAGCAACTCCAATTAAAATATGATGTGAATCAAAAGTAAAACTCCATTATTATCAATACCATTCTTCTCCTATTTATTCAATTTGTGAACAACAGCAGCTCCTGCAAGCTGCATGGCTGGGGAATATGTAAACACAGACTAAAATTAGGAGAGAGGTCTATAAATCCATAGTGACAAGTGCTTTATTCCTATAAATCAGTGTAAGGAATGCATCCACCTCCAGATATAAATTGTAGCTGCTGAAGGACGTTACAGCTTCACTAATCTATTAAATAAAGGTACAAAGTGCTCCATTTCTCTGGGAATGTTTATCTGCTCTACCTAGGTGTGGGGTGTGTTCCCACAGGGCTTGGCCCATGCATCCAGACAACCCAAATCTGTGTAACTATCTGGTACCAGCCAAAGCTAATTATTAATTTGAGTTGTGCTAATGGAGTCAGGGAGGAGTTGCTCAGTTCAGTGCTGGCACAGCCCATAATAAAATCTTTATTTTCCATCAAGAATAAGTTAAAACACCTGAGTTCTACCATTTTGAAGAACAAGCTTGAATGTTGGATCTTTTTTTTAAACTTATATTTGCATACATTTTTAAATCACCACAGGTTGACTGCATTGGGTGTTATTTCATCCTCACTCTTGGGCCCTTTCCACTGAAATTTGTTCTGACAGGGGGTTAATATTTACACCCCAGTGTGTGTAAGCAGGGATGGCACTGCCCAAAGTGCCACAAACCCACTGAGTGCTCCCTGTGACTGAGGGACACGGGGTCTTTAGGAGAATTGTTCCTGAGAGCAGTCACAAGCTGTTACCCTAACAAGCAGCACACAGACAGCTTTTCCTCCTGCTCCTCCACAATCCCTCATGTCAGCTGGAATTACCAGTCCCACAAACCACCCTATTTAAGCAGCCTATTTATAACTGCAGGAGAATGTCTCAAGGCTCAGGCCTGGGATGTAAATTCACTGTTTTGCTTTGTTTCTCCTGTTTTTAATAAGGGAAATGATATCTCTGCAATGGAGTTGATGTCACCTGTCAGGTGTTTTTCAGTGGTTTTCAGACATTGCCCCTGATAAGCATGATGAGTATTATATTTATCACCATTTATCACAAGCTTTCCCAATTAAGACAATTAAAGATCGTCCATTTTTATTCTCTATGGTTCTTTCTTTCCACATTTGATTTCTACCCTTTGTTCTTTCCATATTTGTTCATGGCCTTATTTTTCATTGTGTCAGAGAATCTGTAATTCCTCACAGACTAAGTCCCTCCAGGCTACCTGTTTCCATGGAATTTGGCTGCTACCTTTATTTCCTTACCCAATGGAAGGTGCTGTGCCCAACAGAAAAACAGGAGAGGAGTTCAGATTTCTAGAGATAAGTCGCATTTTTCTTAAAAAGAAACAATAAAAGATGTAAATGCTGCTCTATCAGTCTAATCCCAAACTCCTGCACCATCTTGAACTGCCTCTCATCATCCTCTTCCCTCTGTTCCTTTTGTTCATGTGGCCATTATTAAATTAATATGTAAAGAGATGATTAGATTTCCCAGTGAAGAGCACCACTATTAAATCTATTTGAGTATTAATTCAATGCTATCAGAAAAATCTCCATGTCTCTGTGAGGGAAAAGGTGCCAAGAAGTGGAAATCACATGTTGGGAAAGAAAAAAACAAGGTTTTCTTTCTGATTTGTTGCCTTTGCAGCACCATGTGACATCATTAGGAGGTACATCCTGAGCTCCACAGCCACTCAAAATAAAGCCTGATTTAAATTATTTTACCGTGAGCACCTCTTTATGTTCCAAAGAGGAATGTCCAGTGTGGATGGTTCTGCAACAAAGGTCCAGGCCAGGTTGGAGGGTGTAGGAATGCATTTCCACACCCAAGCAAATGATTCTCTATAAGGAAAAGAGTTTCAGGTTACCTTTGAACAAATAAGGAAGCCAAAGTAGAAAGTTCTGTGCCCTTTTCATGGGCATTGGCCCAGTGCCAGCACAGAGGCACTGGTGGAGCTTTGGAAATGTACCTCAAATCCTGTTGCCAATTTCATGGGGCAAGGTGTCAAAAATCCCACCTGGGCCATTCAGTACTTAAACAACTGTACAGAACTGCTCAATTGCTTTTTTTGTACTTCCTTAGCAGTGCAAGAGTCTTCTCTGCACTGTGTTCCACTTTCATTTCTTCTGTTTGATACTGTTTGTTATTTTTGTCATTATTAAAACCTTTTCTTTTACAAAGCACGTCCAGAGAAGTTGTCTGGCTATTATCAAGCCACTCTGAGAAGCTGCAGGTCAAAACTCAGGCTTGATTCATCTTCAGGGAGCTCATTCCACTTTGGCCAGGTCCAAGACTGTACCAGGAGAGGGCTTGGAGCAACCTGGCCCAGTGGAAGGTGAGGACTGGGTGATCCTTGATGTCCCTTCCCACCCAAATCATTCCAACCTCCTGTGATGACTCAGTGGCCATTTCACAGATGATATTTTCTCACTCCCAGTCTTGTCCCATGTGTAACCCTGGCTCTGCTCCCTGGTCCCCTCAAGCCCCCAAACTGCTGCAGAATTGGTTGGAACCCTCCCACCACAGGGGGACAGAGCCATGCTGATGTATTTTCAGACTAAAATAATGTTTGAGATCTAAATGGTGGCCAGAGCACTTGAACCTCTGACAATCACCTGCAGGTAACAGGAGAGTTGTGCTATTTCATTTCAGTGATTTATTAAGTAGCAAAAGACAAGTGCTGGGCTCCATCCTTTTATGAAGCAATCTGCAGCTCCTGCTGCTGGAATTTGAACTGAAGGATGGTTCCCTGGTAATTTGTAATGGCTTGGGAGATAGGGCTGCCTAAACTGGGCAGGGCTGCAGATGAATCAGCAGCAGCAGCAGCAGCAGCAGCAACTTCCCCAGGTGAAAATAGCTGTGTGTCTTTTAAATTTTTAATGGAGATTAACACTTTGTCACTGCAGTGCATCACTCAGTGCAGCGTGTGCAGGAGTGCTCTGTGCTGGGGAAGGAGACAAAACCCTGAACAGATTCAATGACAAATCCCTGACATAAAGCCTGTCCTTGTTTGAACCAGCATTTGCCTTTCCAAAATAAAGGCAGACACATTCCCATGACGGAGGACATGGGATGGCTTTCCATTTATTTGTTAGTGGATGTATAAATCCAAAGGAGAAAGTTAATGAGACTCCCTGTGAGCAAGGCAGTGGAGTACACTCTGATTGCTAATTATTTTAATATAGGTAAACAGCTATTGACAGTACAAGTAATTTTCCCCCATCTCCAGTTAAGAGGCTGCCAGGTATCAGTCTAACAGCTCCGAGCGAACCCGAGGCAATTTAAATTATGGGTTTTAATCAATATGTAAATTGTTATTGTAGGAGCCATCCGTGATAGTTTGCTGCAGCTGCCCCACCACTCCTCAGACCTGGCAGCTGCTGCCTCAGGTCGGGCTGGGATTGCTGCTCCTCACCCAATTTCCACTCCTTTGTCTGCTCCTTCTCTGCTCAGAGGATCTCTTACTCAGAGCACTGCTAAACCCCTCTCCTCCTGCTCCCCAAGCTCAGCCCTCCTTCTCTGTGGCTTTGGGGTGGATTTTGGGGAATCCAATGCTCAAAACACACATTTATTGGCTTTTGGCAGTGTCACCCAGAGGCAGTTCTGCCTCAGAGCTTTTGAAAACTCTTTCAGCTCATCTCTTCCAGAAGCCAACTCACCTTGTGCTGACCTCTAACTTTCAATTTACTTGTTACCTAAGCAATAATAACAAAAATTAATAACACCCCAAAACTTATCATCTTGTAATTTCCCATACTACAGCCTTTAAGGCATAACCTAATTTAAAACTGTCCAGTTCTCAGTGTTTTGTACTTAATATTTGAGATGTAGCAAATGATGGCTCGTTTGTTCTTGCAGTTCTGTCAAAAAGCTGTGCAATATCTTCAATTTTAGTGAACATGTTTCTCTTGCAAATTAATTGCCATGTTGTACATTTTCCTTTGGTGAAATTAGATTTAATGCTGATTTGGCGAATGATAACTGAGATTCTTTTCTTCTTTATTTAGTTGTAAAAGTTCCTTAGGAGCCATTTCTGATACACTGTGATATACACAGAAGTGGAAAACAGAGAGGTTCTCCAACATTGCTCCTTCCAGCTGGCCTCAAAAACATATTTCTCTAAACCATGACCAAAAATTTATGGTTTAGATCAACTTTGGATTAAGCAAGGCCAAAAAAAAATATGGTTTGCCTGCAGCAATTAATATTTCCCTCCTTCTAGAGACCTGCAGAAAACAACCCAAAGTAATTGGTCATATTTTTCAGCCCCAGTGGTGTCCAAACTACTTGGTGAAGCAAGGCATAAATACAAAACCACTTCAGAAGAGAGTAAGAGGCAGAGAAATTATCAAAGAATTAGTTTGAGAAGAAACACAGGAGAAGAAGCCCAGTGGACAGAGGAGGAGCCTCTCCATCAGCCTGAAGGTTCCTGTTTCATTGGGGAGGGCTGTCCTGGGGCAGCAGCAGGGGGAAATCTGGGTGAATTAATGTCTTGGCACCCACCACTGGCCCTGGGAACAGCAAAGTGGCCACCCAGGACCTGCACAAGAGGCCTTGGAGGGGATCCATGACCCAACTTGGAAGATTTTGGAATCCTTCCAGTAGCCACCGCCCCACTTTTAGAAAATTGGGTGCAATTGCTGCATTTATTACCCAACCCTTGTCTGTCACAGCCTATTAGACACTGTTTGTGCTGGGTTCTGTTGGGTTTCTGTTGGAAGCCTGGGCACTGAGAATTCCAGGCTTTCTGTGCAGACAGACATTGACCCCTAGGAAAATGCTGCATTTGACCTGAGGCAGTGGAGAGGGCTTCCAAAATTGAGTGACAGCACTGGGATTGTGGGTGTGGAGTTTGAATAGAAGTGTGTGATAACACAGGGTGGAAAACTTAGAGTTTAAGCATTTAGAATATAGTAATAGATATATAAAGCAAGATGGAGGTCTTAGAGTTCAGGCCAGTCCTCCTTTTTTAGATATATCTCCATGGGTTTGGGTTTGGGTGGTATTTTGTAATTGGATAGAAAAGTCTGCATTGCAGGCCATGGGTGATTGGTTATTGGGTTAAAAGTAAAAATAATTTAGGTGTCATTTCTTAATTGGGCAGTTTATCCTTACAAGGCCTTGTAGAGAGAGAGATGAGGCTCCACTTTTAGTTTGTTAGCTGGAAGTGCTGTAGGACTCAAGGTTTGTGAGACTGTAACATACATGATTAACAAACATCTGAGCCCAAACAAGAAATCCTGTCTCGAGAATTTAATCCTGACTCTGACAAAAAGAAGATAAAACTTAACAGGTTTCCTCTCATGGGCAGCCTTGATGCCACTCACCTGCCACCTCCCTGAGCTGCTGGTGACTCCCTGCAGGGCTGGCCTTCAGTCCCTACACCTTCCCTTCCATTTGAACCAGGAGCTGGCTGCATTCCTGAGGATCTTCACCTTTTTGGGGAAAAAAAAGTCTTGAAACCACCAAAAAAATACCTCCTTAAAATGAATTTTCCATGATACTTTGTTCTTCTGCAACCTTGAAACTGCACTAAATTCACCACAAACACGGAAATTGGTTCTTCTTTACCTCCCAAACACCCAGAATGCTTTGGGCAGGAGAAAAAATAAGCAAGAATAACGTTGTGAAAAGTTGAGTTCTTTGGCTTAGTTTCGAGAGGCCGATTCCATGGGGATCTGCGGACAGTTATTTTTATGCATTCATTGCTCATTGACCAGGATAATCAAATAGAATATTCCATTTGCTGCCTGCTGTTTAAGTGCCTAATTCAGAGCTAATTGAAGTCAATGGGCAGATATTCACAGGCTTTAATGGACCAGCCATAATCTCATGTCTACCCTGGTTGTGTAAGTTATTTTATTTATCCCAATTATTTTCGTCTTCGCATGCATGCACGACCAATTATTTATTTTACGTGCATAATCATCATCTGTAAGTGGAAGTATTTTAAAGTAGTTATTAAAAGGTATTTCAAGGCCCATATTTGCACAGACCTGTGGCTATGATAATGGCACAGAGAGATTTTAACACAGTATTGCTTTGGTAACCACAATAACAGTTATCACTATAAAAATGTGTTTAAATTACAAGGGTTTTTTTGTTGCTGTAGCTTCATGGGCAGAACTTGAGCCACTAATGTGATTATGCCAACAACCTATACATATTTATGCCCTAATGGCAAAACTCTTTAGCTGCTAGGAACAGAATATAACCTGAAAAAGAGGCAAAGTTTGAGATCCTTGAAAAAAAAAAAATGCTTTAGACTGCCTCATTAGTGTTTCCCAAAAAAAAAAAAAACCCAAAAGAAAGCAACATAAAAAACCCACACACAAAAAAATTCCCCAACCACGCAATGAAAAAACAAATGAACAAAACAAAACAAACACAAAAGAAAACAAAACAAACACAACAGAGCAATCCTCCAAAACCACAAAAGAAAAACCCATATGTCAAAATCTGTGGTTGTGTTTCCTCATATTAAAGCATTTGCATTTAAAAATAAAATTTAAAAAACCCTCTTTTTTTAGCTTTTCATGAATCTGTAGCTGAGATAGGGATTGAAATCTATGTATTCTGTTAGTGCTGATGACTCTGAAGTTGGAATAATTCTGGAAACTCAATGTGAATCAGGAAAACCAATTACATGCACTAATAATTCATATCCCCTTCTGTTTTCTCAGCTTTTGAGCATCCCTAAAGTTCTCAGCGTGCTGCAAAGTCTCATGTCACTTGTTGTGAAGGTCTGGATCTCGTGTGAAAAATTACAATCTGCATTTCCACCTCTCTCAGAGGGTTTTTTGGTGGGGTTATGCTTCCAGGAACATCTACATGTGCTGTAAAAATTCCTGTTAAGAGCCATATTAACCAGGATAAAACAAAATCCTTCTCAGTTCCATTTTCTCATTGACTCCCGCCAGGGTAAAGACAGGTCAGCCTCAGGTGTTTGGGAAAATCTTATTTTTCTCTTGCCACATAATCAGTACAGAATCCAAGCACATGATTACAATTCCATACACACAATATTTGGATACTTAATAGTGCATTAAGCAAGTTACATTGAATGTTTTGATATAATTTAATCTCGCCGTGTGTCAATATTTAGCTCCTAATTAATAGCATATTTACTTCCCTGCCATACATTGGTGTGCCAATTATGAGTTTAAACACCCTTCCCCAGTTCAATACTTGCCATGGAAATTAAACACTCTGAACTGAGCCTGTCTCTGGTGGAACTGCATCAAAAGAAAGGAATTTGCTCCCAGAAAACCTTTGATCCACTGCACAGTGTTAATGCAATCCGAAGGTATTTTCTGGATTATATTTTCCTTCTGTGATCAGTGTGGCTTCAATGGGTGTTTTACATCCCCAACAAACACAGACCTGCATTAAGAGGACTTTAATTGTCACCTCTTGTTTCCTACACATGGATTATTTCCAGTTCATTTCCCTTTCAGGTTTATTTGGGCAATAAATTTACAATTAACTCAAGCCAATCAAGTACTAAAAAAACTGAAATTGTGCCTGACACGCTATTTTTTTGTTCCAGAACTGATTAATTAAGAGGTTTAGGCAGTCATTTTTCATCCAACATTTGAGGAAGAATTTTGACAGACCTACATTCAATTAAAGTGTCTTCCATCTCCTTTCACCTTTCCCCATTTAGCCCTTGGTCTCTGCAGAGTAACTCTCTTATGTAGTGTCCGTGAAGAATTTATAAATATTCCAGCCTATCTTTTTTTTTTTTTTTTTTTTTTTTTTTTTGTTTTAAGTTTTANTTTTTTTTTTTTTCTGGAATAAGGATAGTGGAGCTTTACCCTGCAGACATTTTCTTTTAGGTTTTCAGTTTAGAAGAAATTCCTTTGCATTCTTGTCCTATCTGTAGATAGATAGATATATATGTGCAATAATGTGACACATCTATAACTTTAAAGTAGAGGATTTAGCAAAATACAGAACTTACATGGCTTTTAGACAGAATCATGTATAATTATATATATATATATATATTACATGTGCTTATATAGTATTCTTACATTAAAAGATTATGTTATTTTCTAGGAGTTTGGAGATTCTTCAGGCAAAGAAGTATTGTTTCTTCAATTAACAATCCCATTGTTACCTTGCTATTGGACTGGCATAAACCATAAAAAAACCAAACTCACACCCAGCCAGGCAGGAAAGGATGGAGCAGATCACGACAGGGATCACGACTGTTCTGCAGCAGAGCCCTCAGAAATTGTCACTCTTCAGAAATTGTCACTCTTTTGTTCCCCAGAACTTCTCTTTCTAGAAAATTTTCAGTGATTTTGCCAAGTTTTTCATGCACAAGGAAAGCAGTAACTGAGAAGAAGCAGAGAAAGTACAGACAAGAAAGAAAATACACATATGCAATCTTTATCCAGGGAACAGAGGAGATGTAGACAACAGCACCAAACCTTTCAAAAGGCACCATTTATTTCACAGCATCTGATAAACCTAAGCTGTGCTATCAGGAGACAATTCAGCTGGACACAGGTTGACCAGAATTCAGCTAAATCTCAAGTGAAAGATAAAACCAAACTATTTTCTTGTCATAGAATTTTAAATGTTAGCACTGGATGATAAAATATGATGAAATTACTCTGATAACTATTTTTGCTATGACTGAGCAAAGCTTGACCACAGAGGGAGGTGCCAAGGGAGGTGTGTGATTTCAACATAAATACACTGTTATGGGCAAATATTGTCAGAGCAGCACTTCACTTTTGCTATTCTAAAAGAATATTTGGAATAGCAGACAAAAAAAAAAAAAAAAAAAAAAAAAAAAAAAAAAAAAAAAA
>WEIU01006514.1:681641-701692 GCA_013389925.1 Aegithalos caudatus | reverse complement strand
TTTTTTTTTTTTTTTTTTTTTTTTTTTTTTTTTTTAAATTTTATTATTTTCCAGAGGGAAAATACTCTAAATATCATGTAGTGCACCTGTTTTCCTGCTCCAGCAAGTATTCATCCATCCCCTACCATTCCAAATGCTGGCAATAAGGCATCACATTTATTTCCTACAAGGGATTAGCTCCTTCTAAACCCACACTGCTGCTGCACTAACGGGGAACAACTGAAGGTACAAGTGCTGCATTAATACTTTACCATCAACTAGCTTTGATCCTCCGTGGCTGCAGCTCACCAAAGCCAATTAATTCCTGCTGAATCCCTGCCTGGGGGCTAAAAACACCTAAGCACAAGTTTAATGTACTCTGACTGCTTCCCCTGGGAAGGTACCTACAGACAGGAGCCAGTTTTAATCTAAAGCATCTCCTGAGAGCAGAGCAGGCAGAAGGGTCTGGTTGCCCTCTAGGATATTTAGCCAGAGATTTATTTTATTTTATTTTTTTTTTTTTGGCACCCAAATGGGTTTTCTGTCAGAGATGAAGCTGATGCTGACACAGTTGTACCACGACACGCCTGCATTTTGTTCAGGGCTGGTGGAATTTTGCACAGCTGCTTCTGGGCTGCAGTGCAGGCACACAAATCTGCTGCTGAGCTGGGGAAAACTTGGCTGGATATTTGTGCCAACCTACCTGGAAAAGCCTGGTGACCCACAGGGAAAGCTGTGAGAACACCACATGCAGTGCACATTTCTGCTCCTCAGCCTTGCACACGTTTTGTAGCCTTCCCAGGGTGCTGTGATTCACATTTAGCCATTAATTCCCTGGAACTGGGCTGGCAAGCAGGCACCCTCCATTTATATTTAATCCACCAACTCCTGAATGTTGATGTGTGCCAGCAAATCAAACATAAGTGCAGAGTAATGTGTAATCTGTGAGAGCTAAGGAAAATGATCAAGTGACACACATTGCCACGTGAAATAAGGAAATCAAACACGATTCCTTCCAAATGAGCAGGGATGAGCACACTGCACTGAATTTAAAAGGTCCAGCAATCCAGCAAAGGCTCTGGGAATGAACCAGGAGCCTGATCCAAGGGGATATTGAAATAACCCAACCCAGCATCTCAGGGTTCCTGTATTTGTTTCATTCATTACTTTGTTTACCAACACTAAAACCCTCTGCACTGCAAGTTGGCCACGAAGAAATCAGATTAATGGAGAAAATTAAGGGAAACCAGTCCCTCTGATTAACTGGGAGATGAACAGGATTCTTCTTTTTAATTTTTTTTTTTTAAACCAACTTCTTTGAGTTAAAATGAGGCTCAGAAATCCTGCCCAGCACTGCTCTTGTATTAAACATCCCCATCTTGAAGCTGGCATCTAATTCAGAGGCAGACTTCTTCAAAGGTTATTCATGTGTGATTTTTTACAGCTTTTTATGAGTGGTTGCAGCAACTTGCTGAGGGTTGTTAAGAGTGAAGCTAAAAAAACATAACCCAGGCAACCTAAAGTCTGTGAAAAGAGAATTATGGAAAATGTAACATGCACTTCAAAAAGGCCACAATCTCTCACATCTTGGGATGGGTTTGGGTGCTGCAGGTCACAGGACAAGGCAGGGGATCTGACTGTGCACATCCTCCACATCCCAAACTGCCTGAACTCAATTTATGAGTGATTTGTCCTTCATTAAGAAAAAATAAAATTGCTGTTCACAGGAATATCTGAGTTTCAAGACTCCCTCAGAAATTAATTCACAGGCTGTGAAAATGCTGCAGAAAACAGAGTTCTGTCTCTTTTTTGGCTTTTCCAGCCAGCTGAATGTGCTGAGATTTGGGCTCTTCTATCCTGATACTACTTGAGAACTGCATTTTGCACGAAGCCTTTAGCACTACAACATTAAATGTGAGATAAAGGGCTATCAGACACCCACTGCCTTTCTATTGAGTGCTTGCAGTTGCAGCACAATCCTATATAATAAACCTTCTGCCCAAGTTTTTATTCTCTTTTTTTATTCCCAAATGACATGACAACTGGAATCACTCCATAAATGCACAAGCCTCAAAATACATTCCTAATCTCAGTTTAGGGTTCCTGAAAAGACTTCAAGGGATATTCAGGTGGTCTGTGGCCATTATAAATCCACTAAAGCAATAGAGCTGCACTGGGTTACGTTCTCTGAAGACAGAGTCAGGATCTTCCAAAAATTATCATTAATAAACGGATAGAAAAGTATTGAAATTGTCATTAATTCACTTTGTGTGTGTCTTAGAACCTGAATCCCCCCAAATTTGTGAGAGTTATGGACATTAGATCCAAATTCAAACATACTTACAATTTTGCAGTCGTGAATCTTTTTCTCCATTTTTATCCCTTGTTATTTCCAGCTGAAATGAACTTGTGCTGGTAGAACTGAAGGATAACCAGAAACAGAGGAATAAATACTTTATAAGTCTGATTATAAGGTCTTGATTTGGGAATTCTCAGTCTCTTTTAAAATGACTCTGTTGCTAAGTGGGATAACTCAGAGGTCTGAGAGGATTCCTCAGCTGAAGAGCTGAAAATGAGCCACTAAAATCCACCTGTGCGAGGAAAACCTGTTCAGTACAGATAAAATCAGACCCAAAAAATGAATTTCTGCTCTTTTCCACACACCAGATGAACAATTTTACTTACAGGGAAGTCAGCAGACCCTGTCCCCACCGATTTGTGCAGCCAAAGCTACAAACCTGCAGACCCTGGGAGCAGCAAGGATGGCACTGAGGGGTGAAAGTTACATTCAGGTGTCTTTAAAACTTTCTGAAGTTTAAAACACAGGTGTTATCAAATATGCCAGCTGGGAAAATCTGTATGATTAGACTTTCATTTCAAGAATATTGCTCAGCCTGTCTGCTGTAATCAGGGGCTTCTCTGAGGAACTCATCTTCTCTGTATCACCAAAGAGCTTCTTAATAATTACTGATTTATAAGATACCATAGTTGTGCTCAATAATGCTAATTTTATGGATTCCTGAACAGCTTCTTGAGTAATGTCATTATTTAATGTCAAAGGAGTGGGGAGTTCAAGTAAACCAGCTGCATGTTTTCTCTGTTTTGCATTTGCCTCCAGCAGAGGCAAAAAAAAAAAATCAAGAAATTTGGCATAACTCACATCATCAGGATGGATTTACCAATGACACAGAACTGAATTATACCTCTTATTAACCAACAAGCTCAATATTTAATATCAAGGCAACCTAAAGGAGGTAATTTCTTTTGCAACATCAGCAGAAGACTGCAGCATGCAAAGGTTCAGACTGTCAGAAAGAATGTTTTGCAGAAAGCCTTTCATGAATTGTCCTGTGTCTGGAGTAAATTGCACCTCTCTGATTAACCCTGACACATGAAGGGGCTGCAAATGATTCAATTAATTCAAAAATTATTTTCATGGAAAAGATATGTGTTGTTCTGTCACTTAACAAATAAAGAAGTCAGTGTGATGGAACATTTAAACCCAGGAAAACTTCAGCTGGAAGGACCCAAACAGCACAGTAAGAGTTTTTTTTTCAGGTGGTACTTTAAGCCTTCCACTTTGCAGCCAGACATTGTAAAACTTGTTGGTTTTTGTGCAAAAATTCCAGTTGCACACCAAGCAGCCTGCTGGGTTTTAATGGTAGATTATTTTACCCCACGAAAATCAGTACAGAATAAATGACTTTTCCTTCCTTCTGTGAGTTTCTCTTTGTCTCCCTCAGCAGAATTCCCTCTCTCAGGGTGTGAAGCTCCAGGTGTGACCATGGCCCCACTCCCTGCCTCCTGTCCAGGCTGAGTGTTTGTGTCATCCCTGCTGCTCTGTGGCTTTTTCTGCTCTGAATTTCCTCTTTAAATCACATGGGATTCAATGTAAGTGAGCACTGAGGAATTTTTAGTTCCCATCTATCTCACATGTTATATATCACATAATTTTACATGCTGTTATTTCTAATACTGAGACTCTCTATCACACCCAGAAGGCAAATCTTGAGTGGATCTGCACTGAAGGTGTTCTCCAGCATGAATTTCTTCTCCTTTTTTTTGGTGGGACTCGAAAGTTCTGTCCACATTTAACCACAAAAACTGCCACTGTGAGAAGTGAACAGCAAGAAACCTCTGCTGGCTAAATTACAAACAGGACCAAACCCTGCAATCTCTATTCAAAAACTCTCCCAGTGACATTATCACCTTAGGGACTTCCTGATTTGACCTCATACATCTCTTTACCCCAGATTTCACCCGAAATTCCACCTGAAAACACACCCTGGAGTGCAGTAGGAGCTCACAACCACCCATCTGAGCAGAACAGGGATGATTTTTATCCCATGCTGTCATTCCTGCAGAAAGTCCTGCTGTTAGCAGGCTGCAGGATTAAAACCCCTTCCAGCTTGCAAAGCTTCTCCCTTAGAACCACATCTTCAGCAGTAAATGTGCTCTGATCTCAGCTTAACACATCAAAGCTGGTCTGGAATCAAACTTTCCCTTGTTATTATTACACATTTTTAGGTGTAAAGACCGCAAAGCCTCCCCAGGCTACCTTGAACCTCCCCTTGTGCCCCTCTGATGCCCTGGGCTGATGTTGGAAAGAGCAAAGAGATTGCAGGGAATGAATTCACACATTTGGTTTGTTGTTATCTCCAGTGTAATTCACCCAATTCTGTAATTTCTGCCCAAGAAACTCCCTGCAATGAGATTACAGGAGAACTGAAGGTCACCCCTGAACTGTGTCATCTGCAGGAAATTCAATGTATGCTTGCACTCTATTTATCTCCAGTGAGTGTTGTGCAGAAAATGGGATAAAGCAGAGGTGTGCAGTGGGCAGAGAGATAAAATTGAGAGTGAAGTCTTGGCTTGGGAGGGTTCATGGCAGGGAAAATCTCACCAGGCTGCATGAGGGATGCTGGGGCTGGCTAAATTCACCTGAACTCTTCATTTTTTTTAAGAGTCAGTTGTGTTTAAAGCAGTTTTTTGGGGGGTAGAAAATGAATTGTTGCACATAAACACAACTGGGACAAAAATTAGCAAGGGAAAAGAGCTCCCAACCCTACACAAAAGTTTCCAGGCACTTACTGGAGTAATGATTTTTAACTGAGGGCTCCACGTCAGCCTTCCAGGCAGGCAGAGGTTCCATGTCTGTTGGAGGAAGCAGAGAATTCCAAACACCTCAGCAAATGCCTGCTAAAATCAGGTTTTACCTGGAAATGTGAGCTAAATGTTAAGCAGCAATGGGTTTTCTATGTAATCAAATTGTTCTCCTATTAATACTTTTCACGAAACACCTTTTACACCAAATCCCATTAGCTCTCCTTTTTGCAGTCAATTTTTTCACCTAATTCTTCTCTTCCCCTTGCAGAAAAAGCAAGGAAATATCACTGAGTTACAAATTCCATTTTTTGTTTCCATCAGCTCATTACATAAATTATTCAAAACTGTTTTATAAAATGGGGATTTCAGCTTCCTTTACAGAAATAACAAAAAAGGACAGCCCTAAAACAAAACAAAAAAGGTTAAAAAGCCCCTCAAACATTTGATGCAACTTTAATTATCCTTTCCATTAAACTGCAGCTGGTTCACCAGTTTATAATCTCAAAAAATATCCTTTATACAATGGATGTTACTCAGAATATTTTATACACTTACCATCATCACCATTCCAAACCCCCCAACTCTCCCTCCAAAAAAGAAAAGAGGAAAGAAAACAACAAAGGAGCAACTCCCAAGACACAATATTTATTGTTTAAACCCTCAATTTCCATATTCATCTCCAAAAATCACCATTTTCTGCCACCTCCACAGTTCCCTTTCACAGCAAAATTTCCTCTCCCTCTGCAAGCCAGAAGCCACCACCTTGCACCTTGCCAAATGAGGGATTTTAATCAAAGAACTCCAACCTGTGGCACATTTCTCAATCAGAAAATATTTCCAGTTCCTATTTTGAAAATAACCAAAGGGGATTTCTAATATTTACATCAAAACCCACATGGCTTCTGAGGGCACACGAAATTTCATGCCAAGAACCAGGAAGTGTTTGGGAGCATTTAAACTTTTTATCATTTATTGTAGTGAAATTCAAATACTGTGTTAGCAGCCAGTGGTTGTTTGGCAATCCAGGAAAAAATAATTCATTTTTTTAGATGGAGATCTGCACTATGACAGTAAGAAGCAGAGGTTTTCTTTTTCTTGATTTATTTAAATCGAGTGTCTACCACTTCCTGAAAGGAGACATAGAAAAAGGATGTTATGATTAATTAGAAAGTCTTTTTGGATTACTCAGGATCAGAGAGGTTTGGGGGTTTTTCTACTGGAATAAAACCAAAGTTTAGTTGTGTTCACAATCACTGAGATTAATTTTAGGGTCCAGCAGAGGAATGTTCCTCTTCCTCTCCCTGCTCTGGAGAAGGGGAAGCTGGAAATCTGTGGTCAAGTCACCATAAAGCAGCAAATTTGACAATTCTCACACATTTAAGCAAGAGAGAAAATAATGCAGCAAAACCAAGGTGGTTTGTTCCTAGAAAACAAATGTCAAGAGGAAACCAGCAGACAAGATCCTACCAGAAAGAGAAACTCTGGAATGAATGCCTGGAGCAGGGAAAGACGAGACACACACAGAAGACGAGGGATGAAATTCAAAGGTAAAACAACAGAAAAGATATATCTGAAGGTTTTTCCTAACTCCCTTTCCTGGTGTTCAGTGTAAATTCTGCTTTTCAACTATAATTCAGCAGCACAGAAAGTGTTGTCCACTATGAGACACCAACCCTGGAAATTAATCTCATTTCACTTCTGTGTCGTGACTCACTTAAGGCTCAGGTTTGTTGAGAGAGATTCCCAGATTAGGGCAAGTGTCTGCAGAGCCAAGCAGAGGCTGAAATCCTGAATTCTGGGGAAGAAAAAAAAAAAAAAGGAGGCAGAGCAAGAGCTGTGAAAGGAGTGTGACAAGAAAGGGTGAAACTTTGGAAATTAAAAGATCAGTAAACACCCAGCACACACCAGCACTGTCATCCACATCAGAAGAAAACATGTTTCCTTCTGAAGAGGAGAAAGGGAAGTCAAGAAGTCATAATTTTCATCTGGAACATCAAACAATGAACTGATTTCCTTTAGATAAAACCATGTTAATGTCTGGATTGTTAATTATGAAGCAGATGACAGCTGTCAGCAAATGTCAATTGTGTATTTAGAGAAGATTCCACTGATTGAAAACTGAATGTTTTATCTCCCCAAATAAAAGACACATAAAACAGATTCTAACAGTGTTTCAGGGGAAGGAAGCACGTTTAAAATTCTGTATCTAAAAGTGGGTTTTTATAAGCTATCACATTAAACTTCTCATATACATCCTGCAGAAAATTAATAATGGAAACATGCCTGAATCCTTTCAGTCAGCATCACTCAGTGCTTCATGGGAATTGGATAAAAGCTGTCAGCAGAATTATATAAAGGAGTCAGGATTAGGGGTGTCTTTTTGGAAACTGATAGCAAAGTTTCTACTGAACAAAGTTTTGTTCGTGATTCTTTCTGTCCACTCTTGCTCAACGTTTAGGTAACACAACAACAGGGGAACATCCAAATATATTATTTGCTCTTTGATCCTTCCTCCAACACATTACAGCTTGGTGATTGGTTTTTCTAAATATCCTTTTATTTTGTTTTGCATTTATTGATTTGTTTTTGAGGGGATGAATTGTGCTGTTTGACAAGGCTCAGAGGCTGAAATATTTTATAGTTGTCATTCAAGACTCTGAAGTTCAATAATCTGTGGCACCTCCTTGTCCTTTAAAATATTGGCAGCACTCCATTGTTTTTATTAAAATATCTGTGCTGCTTCTTCTTAATTTGTCATACAAGGGATGGCACAGGTGGCAATGCAGAATAGGAGGATTCCTCTGAAACAGAAATAACCTCCCTGCTGGCTGTGTTTATTCAAACCCTACTGACTTTTGTGAGAATTCTGAGCACCAGTCCAGGCTCTTTTCACCTTTCCAGCAGGTAAACAATAATTTTCATCTGCTCTAATAAATTCCCATCATTTCATTTTTACCCTGCTCAGGGATATTTGGAAGAACTAAAAACACCTACTCAGTTAAAACCTGAGTTAATAAATCAGCACATCCCAAACAACCTTAGATGTTTAAACAGTGCCTATTCCTGGTACCCCCACCAAGAACAACCAGAGCTGAGCAGATACCAGCCAAAAACATGAATATGTCTGACAGGCCACAGCAGCATGACCTAAAACAATAATTACTTCTTTGGAAGGCTGAAAACCCAGCAGAAAAGCAGATTTTTTCAGGTAAATAAACATGTCCAGATTGACTTGGAAGCCTTTGCAGCTGGGACAGAGGAGTAGTCATCGGAGTACAAATAAATGAGAGTTCTCAGAATTAATGTAAAGCCTCATCTCATCCTGCAGCCTGAGAAAAACTAATCAAACCAAATAATTTATTCAAGGAATAGCAACTGGAGGACAGCTGTCATCTCAATTAAATGGGCTCCTACTGCCAGTCGTGCCACATCACTCCTTGACCCCAATCCATCCATTTATGTAGTTATGAGTTAGACAAACTCCTTAAAGGTAATTCTGTCTTCTAACCCCATCTCTGCCTTCTGGGAATTTAGTTTTATCCCATCAAATTCTGTTTCTTGTCTAACCAGCTGATAACTTCCAGTCAAAGCTGGTAATCTTTAAGGAGTCCTCAGCAATTTGACCTTTTTAAACCTTTTTTTGACCTTTAAATAATTTTTTTAAATTTAGAAATGAAAAATAATTTCATAAACGTGCAAAATGAAAGGACATGGTTGAGAATTTGAAAACTTTATAATGTAATAAAGGAATTCTAATAAAGGATTTGTCATGATGAAAAATAAAATCCCATTTGATTACACACATCCTCTGAAATGATTCAGTCTTTTGTTCACTTTAGCAAATAAATTTTTTAATATTACAAAAATCAGAGAATATCCTATGTGGGAAGGGATCCACAAGGGTTATTCAAGTCCAAATTCCTTTGTTCTCATCCAGAATGTGACCATCAGCATTATTCTGAGTGTGCTAAGATGCACAACATTTGCAGGATATTTAATCCTACCTGCTTTATCTCTATGTACTTCAATGAACATCTCACGATTTTTGCCAGAGAAAGTTGTGATATTCTTCCTTGCCAGACTATTTTCCAAGAATTTCCTCTGGGACGTGGCAATTGAGAGATCTGTTGAAAGGAATAAGGAAAATATGAGGAAAAACTCATCATTGGCATGATTTAAACATTCCCTCCACAAGACGTGTCTGGAACACGGAGATAATGAAGTGATGAAACATCAAGGAAGAATAAAACATTTTATTGAATATGATGAAAGTAATGTGAGATGTTAAAGTTTAAAACTCTCCCACATTGTCACTTGTAAGTCTTTATGGCCAATATCCATGCAAGGCACTGCTACAATAATCACTTAATTCCTGACTCCACAGAAATTAACTCCACAATCCAATGGCAAGGAGCAGAATTCGTTTTAATATTATAACAGTTACAAGATAGAGTGCCTTATTTAAATACAGATGCACTTTGAACTACCTGCTCTTTCACAATTTGGCTGGAAATTATTATAATTATACTGCACATTATTATTTTTCAACAGTTGTGTATTATATCCTTCTACAGAGATAGGGATAAGTTCCAAACAGGGAAAATAACATATCAAAAATGCATAAAAAGTAAGATCTCTTTCCAATTAGGCAGCTAATAAAAGTAGCTTAATAACCCTTTGGAGGAAAAAATACACTGATATCTTCTAAGGTTCAAATTCAAGATTTCATTTATGTACAATATTCTAACCAGGAATAGAAAAGAAAGGGAGGTATCCTAGATAAAAATAGAAAGGGATAGGCATAGCCATTGGTTTTTACCTGGTGTGCCATGCTAAGACAGAATAGAAAAAAGAAAAAAAAATATTTTGGTTAAAATTTGATTATTATCTGGTAAAAGAAATGCATTAAAGTTTCTCTCCTCTTTAAAAAAAATGAAATACTGAGGAGCAGTTTTTAATACCAGAAACCATGATACATCTCCATAGGAAACATATCATTAAAGGAATTCTGGAGCATTTATTCTGGAGATCAAGCTGGATAAGGATAGATTTCCTTTCACTCCTATCACACTTTTGATCTGGATTCTGTCAGACAGGGGGTGCCTGCTGTCATCAGCCCTGAAATGACCAACCTCATTTTCAAGCAAACCAACTGGAAGGGACAGACTGAGAGGTTGGTGACAGAGCTGGTGTATAACCTCAAGAAAGGAAACCATGGTGGCTGAAAATCAATAAAGAGATATAAAAACAAATAAATGAACAAAAACTGCTGAACATTTCCAAAACCTGCTCAGCCCAATCAGGCTCTTCCCTGACCCAAAGCATGACTCAACCTACAAGAAAACAGAGGCACAAACCAGCCTGAATAAAAACCACCCCTCGTTTGTGCTCTGGGCTGTTTTCCATTCCTCTTCTGGAGTGAACAACTCATGCAGGAGATGCTCCCAGTCAGATTTGTGCTGTTGGTTGGGACCTGCACTAATATTTGAGCTGCTGCCCTAATCAGCACTGCCACCCACATATTTGACCTTTTTGTCACCAAAATACAGCAGGTGTTAAGCACAGCAATTCGAGAGTGACACCTTGGACAAGCTCCTTTGCTGTGAGGCTCTTTCATTTGAAGCTCCATGTGCATAAATTAAGCTGTATAATTTCTAGGCCTTCAATCAAAAAGCAATTTGTTTTCACTGAGTTGAAATGAATGAGATTTAACTCATCAGGACTTTGACTGATACTGTTGTGGAATATGAGGGCTCATGGAATGGAACTTGATTTTCCAGCCATGACAATAAATTGTAGAACAGAGCTGGTAAAGGAACCAGACTTTTATCTCAGGAGTGCTCTAAAAATAGAGAGCAAAATATTTTGGCATAAATTTGCTTCTCTCCAAGTAAAAACACTCCAGAGTTTCTTGTTTGCTCCATCTCTTCAGTGGCCTTACGGAATTTGTTGCAGGTTGGCATTTTGTGTTTTCACAAAAGGCCAGCAGCTTCTGTACCAGCATTTGGAAGATCAGTAATTTTGGGTTCAAAATTTGGCTATAAAGTAAAATATGGAAAAGCATGGCTTGAGGAAGAAAGGAAAAAATAGAGATAAAACATCTGATTGTTCTAAAAATCCATTGTTTGGTTCTGTTTACAATGCCTGAGTCAGGTGTTATCATAATGCTGTGTGTGCCATCTATTTCCAGTGTGTTCAATAGAAAGTTCAGCAGAGTGGGAGTGGGATTGGAGCTTTTAATCTCAAAAGCCTCAGAAGTTATTTAAAACTTGTCATTGCAAAGCAACTTTAATATCAAGCAAGGTTTTCCCCACCTTCTTTTTCTGTACACAGTAAGGTTTTTGAACATATCTATGTTTTCTACCATCATATAGCTATGAAATGTACTGAGTTTGGAGATATTTTGTGTCTTTTTCACTTCACTCTGAGTCCTTGAAAAGTACTTCTTTAAGGAAAAAAAAATTTAAAAAACTCCAAGAAAAAGCTGTTCAGATGTCAAGTCATCTACTAAAGTTAAAGGAAATAAAAGAAATTCATCCTGGTGAATGTTTCCTTTGGCTGAAGTAACCTTCCTTTTGTCTGGAAAAGGTTAAACATTGACACACAAGGTACTTTTCAGAAGCAAATTAAAGGAACTGGAAAATCACACGAAACAAATCACAGAGGTAATTAGGACAGAGCAATTTTCTGGATCTGTGCAATGTAAAACACTTCTTTTTAATGTCTAACTCCCTGTTCCATCCCAGTGGGAATTAGCACTTCATATGGAGATAACAGCCAAGTTAAAGGGACCCTGAATCCCTACTTGGAGCTCTCCAAACTGCCCTGCAAAGTTTTGACTCCTGGAGGATTCTCTGGGTTTGATTTTTAACAGGTTTCCAGGCCAGACTTTTTCTGCTAAAATGCAGAAAATCTGATGGTGTCTTGTTGGTTTGACTCAATAGAAACTTCCCTGGCAAGGGCCAGTGAGTAAGGAACCCACAACCTCCACCATCAATTGCCAGACTAAGGAGAGGAAGTGTCATTGTTATGGAAAAGAGCAATAAATCATCTTCAGGGCTGGGAATGCAGCATTTGCATGGTTTGCTATTTGCATTTGTGTGCTTGAACTCCCCCGTGGGATGGGCAGGGAATTTTGTCAGGAGCTGCTTTATCTGTCAGAGTCAAAGTCATTATCCACTCTGAAGCCTGTTGCTGTTTGTTCCAGTGATAGAAACACCAGGGAATTCTGTTTCTAATCCTTAACTGAATCTGAACTTTTAGTTAAAAAAAAAAAAAAATCCTCTTGTCTACTCTGGATAAAAATATTCCTTATGTTTTGGAGGACATGCTCTCAACTGATTGCAATATCAAATAATCCTGGCATAGCACATTTGCTTTCCAAAGAAAGCCCTGAACGACCAGATAGAAATTATCTGGAGCCATTATTTTGAGAACTGACTTGCCTGAACTTTTAAAACAGATTCACTCTTTCCACAGTAGTGATGACTCCCAATTTAACACATCTTAACAATCCTATTTAATCAGCAGATTGGCAAAGACATCTCAGGCTTTTCCTGGATTCTGCAAGAAACAGATTCAGACAAAATTAGGAGTAACAGAGCACAAACATCCTGTTTGCACTCAGGATTTGGTAAGTGATACTTTGTCTTTTCCAGCATCTCAAATTGTTCACTGGAATAAATTTGTACATCAAACCAGCTGGGTCACTCCAGTTGGACTTTGGGGATTTGTAGAAGGCAAAGAGCTTTGATTAATCAAATATGTATTTACACATGATCTGGTACATTCATTTTACTTATCATAAGTGAATACTTTTTTCTTATTAATCCACCTTGCCCTTCATTCAGAAGTATTTCTCTTTCCCTAGGATGATAAAATGGTGTTACCAGAGTTTTAATAAAATTACATTCTACCAGGGTGAGGAGTGAAAAAAGGAACCAGAAGTTATGGTGATCAGGTACACCTTTCTGACATCCAGGTGGGAATGCACAAAACAATTCAATCCAGGTTTCTATTGAAAGCTAACATTCTTCACAGTGGCCAAGCCTTGGCAAGTAAATCTTGCAAAATACCCAGGAAATAAAGTGGCACAAGTGGAAAGGCTCTGTAAATCTGGGAGCAGGAGGAGGCTGTGAACTAAGACAATATAACGGGTGCTTACCCCCTTATTGGGTTTCCCCCTTTATTTATTTCCTTGGCACCAATTATTGGCCACCATTAGGGATAAAATACTGGAGAAGTCGTGCCTTTGGTGTGCTCCAGTCCACACAGCACACAAATAAATGTAATGTCCACACCAGGGTGAAGCTGAAGGCAGGAGGAGATGAGGATTCTTCTCTTTTATGGCCTTTCACTGTGGGGAGAAGAAAAATGAAATGACCTTTAAGAAGGAAATGAGGAAGAATCCTCACAGAACAATAAAAACCACAGTGTCTGATTATCTTAAATAAACTGAAGCATTGGAAACTCCATCAAAACCCTGTATTAGGAAATTTTTAAATATTGCAAATTGATGCAAATTAATTTCTCTGTTGGCTGCCAAAATCATCCAAACCCATCTAACAGTGCTACAGTTGTAAGAAACTATTTGGAAAAATGTTTTGCTGACTTTAGCTTGTTAACACTCACCAAATCTGATCTGTCAAATTCAAGCTGTTCCAAGTACTGGAACAAAGAGATGAGAGAAGAAAATTATTGTATAACGGAGAAAAGAAACTCAAACCTGGTAAATAATCAAAGGAAGGTGACTAAAACCATGACTTTCTGTATTTGTATTTTTCCTTTTGAGTAATTAGGAATAAAGGATGAAAATTACATGATAGATACCTTACAAAAAGAATTTTTCTTTTCTTTCTTTTCACAATAAAACTAACAGAAACCAGGAGAGCAAATTGATGTCACCAAATGTTTTTGTCTAGATAAAGTTGCAAAGGAAGGAGGAGGACTGGCAGGAAACTTTGTCCTTTGAGTTTCTGCTCTTTTTAAACAAAGTAGGTTTGCTCATCTTTGTGTTGCTATTTCTGGTGCTGTGAAGTCATTTAAATATGATGGCATTTCTCATCTTTTCAGCTGGGGAGGATTCATTTGACACGTTCAGATGGGTGTAGATGGATCTATAGGAACTGGATATATTTTCAGCATAATCCAGAGTATCTGAAGGTCCAGTTCAGTAGCTCAGAATTAGTTCAGTGACATTTAAAATCCAATCATCCTCCTAATCCACTGCTCTCATATTGCTGATCAATCTCTACCTTTGTCTTGTCTTTAGCATATATTTCATCCTAGAAATCCAAGGGTCGATTGACTTTCTTTAATTTGAGTGGATATAACATATGCACATTTATTTTGTTTCAGCTAGTGCATCATTTCTCCTTCAGCTTGATTCACAACATGAAAATTGATATTTGCTACTTCTATTTACTGTTAACATTACCAGTTAATAATAAATGTTCCTATAGTAAATGTGACTGCTTTCCATACAGATCACCTTTAACTAAAAACAAAGTCTTTGATTTTCCAGTGATATTACAGAGTCTTCACTGAGTTTTTGCAGGCAAGGTCTCTCTGGTTTTCCAAAGAAAAAAAAAAAAAATTCTAGGTGAAAGTCACTAAAATTTAAAATGAATTGAGAATACTGCTGTATTTTCAGTTCTTGACAGTAGTGATGGCTTTTAAGCAATTGTAGCACCGGGATAATGTGCAGCCCTCTAAGACATTTCATTCCTCTTTAATTACACTGCAAATGTTTCCTAAGCAACATGGCACTGGGAAACTCCAAATAAAAGATTAAACCTTCCTGGGATCACAGAAACGCTCTCCCAGCGTTTTCCTCTCCATGTTCCACAGGCAAAGCAGAAAATTCCGACCTCGCTCTTCCTGACCTTGTCCTGTGACAGGGTTAATTTAAGGACTTTTGTGCAGACCATTGGATGGGATATTTGGGATGGAACTCCAGCAGCCACACAGGATTTGTTTGTAAACTCTCAGGATTTGCTGATCCTCCTACTCTGAGTTGGAGTATCTGTTCCACTGGATTCATTCTTGGATTTTCCTGGGTGCTGGTGGCAGGATTTCAACCCTGCACTTGTACATTTTTAAACATCTCTGCAGTGTTTCCCCTCATCTCTCTACAGCTGGTTACTCCCTGTCTGCCTTTGGCACAGGAGGCTTTCATTTCCTCACGGATGCTCAACTGCTTGTTTTGATTCCTGGGAACTTGTGGAGCAAACACTGCACTCCCCCACAATTCCCAATATACCGAGTCTGTACCAGAATCTGTGGGATGCTGTTTACATTGGAGGGGGTTATAAATAAAAAAGTCAGGATTTTTTCATTTTCATCATCCATAGATGTACTGAACAGTGTGTGTTCTCTAGAATAGAAGGTACCTCTTGGCTGTTGCTGCTGGTTTGGATTTCCCTTTTCTTTCCTCCAAGGACACTGCAGGCATCAGAAGATTTCACAGCAGCCACTCCACAGCTTTAAGTCTTTTACATCCTTTTGTCATTCTGGGCATTAGGAATGTGTGAACTTCATTCCAAACTCTGATTTTACTGAGGAATATGGCAGCAGCAACCCCAGTCCCTCGAGCTGAGCGAGGAGAGAATGACTTGGAATTTCCAACAGCGATTTTTGACGCCAGCCAGGAGAGTCAGGGCACTCCACTGCTACCTGCAGTTCCTGCCTTCAGGGAGAGAAGGGAATAGAGAAACTTTTCAGCTCAGCAGCTTCTCATTCTCCTGTTCTGGAAGAGCCAAGCTGCTTCTGACAGATGAGCCTAAATGGAGCAGAAGGGGCTGTGCCCTCGGGAAAAGGTCGGGAAGCTCAGTCAGAGGGAAGTCAGCCAGCAGTTACTGGAGGAGGATGTTGAGTGCTCTTTGCAGTACTGCTGATGCCTTGGGAAGGCTGAGCTGGAACAGAGACTGGACAGAGCTGGAGAATAAAGTAGAGATTTATTGAAAGGCATTTAGGGTACACCTTGGGCAGGACAAGAGCCTGGCCAGGGCTACACCCAAGGTGGACCCAAAATGGACAAACGGTCACAAGGTCTCACATTTTTATGTTTTGATCCATTTGCATTTTGGGGTTTAATTGTCCCATTCCAGCTCCAGGCTGTGAGCTCCCATCCTCCTTGTTCCTCCCTGCAGCCACCCTTGTTTGTGCTTTGGGGCTGGAAGTTGTCCTTGGAGTGCAGCAGGAAAAGGATTTGTTTTGTGTCCCTGCTGTGTGCAGAGCTGAGTGCCCCTGACTGTGAGCTCAGAGCTGCACCCTGGGCACCACAGAATCTGAAGTACAGGAAAGATAAAACTTAAGGCATCACTGCAGCACAAGATTTCTACTTCAGGCAGCTCAAACTTCCTGCTGCACAAAGCTCGAGACAAAGGAAAAACCAGAGAGGTGATGGAGAGCTGGGAGAAGAGTCTTCTCTTCCCAGAGAACCTCCCCAGGTGCACCCTAACCTGGAACCCTCTGCAGGAACTCAAAGACCTGATCAGGGAATGGAGATACGTGGGAAATAGAAAACTTTCATAGCACTGTGGATGTAGGCCTTGAGTTAAAAGGATGCAAGAATGAGGACATAGAACAATAAGACTGTGGTTTTGTGCTGTGTAGAGTTAGGCTTTAGCAAGTAGAAAAAAATGTTAAGAAATACGTCAAGCAAGATAACAGAAAAGTTTAATGATGAAGCTCTGTGCTTTGTTTATAGAAGAGCATAAAAAGTTCATGAGTAGCAAGAAATATGAAACCAGCACCTATTATATATAAGTGTACCTGCAGTTTTAAAGACTGCAGATGCCTGTAAGCTCTTGACAACTTGCTATTGGGTAGAAAACTTTTAAAAGGCCCTGTAACACAAAGAATTCTGGCTGCTGTTAGCAAGACCTGAGCTGTTGCCATCTTGCAATTGCCTCAGCTGTACTGAGGCTGATGTTGCAACAAAGCTTGAGAAACATCTCATATTATTTGGAAATTAGGTCCAACAGGGATCCACCAAATTCTCCGTCTCTAATTCTGTGGAAAAGCAGGAATTTTCTCAGGGAGCAGCAGGTTGGAAGACAAACACTTGGCCTAAGTCTGGAAAACTCTGGATGGGGTTTAATGAGCTCCCCTGGCTGCCACAGCTGCACTTCACCACAGAGATTTTAAGGAAGAGTGGCTGTTCCCTCACTTTCTCCCAATTAAAAAGAATCTGAACAGATTTATCCAATATGACTGAACCTACTACAGCTTGAAGAGAAAACAGTTGGTTCATGAAAATGCTGATGGATCAGCAGAAAGAACAGAAGACTTTGGAAGTTTCTTGAATTAGCCTTGGAAAAGGCAGCCAATTTCCATTTCCATTTATCCAGCACATATGGATGGTTCCATAAGAAAAAAAAAAAACACACCAAAAAAACAACAACAAAACCAACTTATCTTGGTCTGTTTTGGGAATGAGATCCAAATGAGCTGAGAGTCACCTGAAATCTGGCTCACCACTTGTGCTGGTTTGAAACTAAAACCAGTGAGAGACTCCAAGTCAGAAAATACAATTTAATAGGAGGAATAAAAGTGAAATAGAATAAATGAAGATTATCCAACCTGACACCCTGTTAGTTAGGGTNGGAGCATCTCACAGTGGGCTCATGTCATTCTATGAGTCAATCAATGGGTCCTTGATTGCCAATTAACAGAGATAACACCCAGAGGGAGTCACCTGTGAGCCATGGGCAAGGCCTTGATGGCCCATGAACAGGAGATAGCCCAGAGGGAGGGGCAAGGGAAAACACTGCCCCAGCTGGTTCCAACAGCTTCTGAGGGTGGTGATAGGATACATTGGGCACATCTTACATTGTAACCTAGGACACCACTTCTGAAACCTGAGTTTCTATTCTTTGGAAAAACTTGTCATCTTGGGAGAGCTGATATATTCCAGGTGTGCTGTTAGAGGTAGCATGCAGAAGAAGTTTTAATCAAATTATGATTCGTTAAATAATAATCCTGGAGACTTTTCTCTGCTTGTCATCAAAATTAGAGGCATGACTGCAGGGAGTGTTTGCAGTATTGGTGAGTTTTCTGGTACAAAATCATGGGGTTTATTTCAATTAAATCAAAGTTCCTTTTTCATCAGTTAAAATTACCTGAAGTGAATTTCTAAAATTTTTTTTTTTTTTTTTTAATCTCAACATCACAAGGCAGGCTTGTTCTGGGGACTGAAAATCATGACAAATGAGGAAATTGTCACTTTAGAGTGTGCCTGAAGCTGATTTTCCATATGATGATGTAGGGCCTGTTGTACAAGGACATCTCCTGATCACTGGGGAGCTCTGGGAAGATTTATAGCAGTTTGATTCCATGGGAACTTTCATCCCATGTCTCCTGAATATCAAAATACATGTCGGGCTGTAAACAGATCTCAGTTTTGGATGTAAATATTCAAACCCCTCAAGGCTGAGTTAATAAGTTAGAGAAGCTTATTCAAGGGAGAAGAAAGAGCCTACTTAGGCTGTCAATACAATTCACAAAATGAATTTTTGTGCTCTGTCAAGGGAATGTTGGAGTCAATAACTGCTGCACAGAAAATGTCAAACACTATAGGAGTGCAGAGCTGTCTGTTTTTAGAGAGGTGGAAACTCTTCTGCCTTTAAAATGACAGCAATAGTTTGGAAGCTTTTTGTGTATTGAAGGGCTGCAAATTTTAAGACTTTTTTTTTTTTTGTTCTTCCCATTTTTAGTTTATTTTTTTCCCCAGAGCCTGGGCACATTGCCAAAAGAGCAAGAGTTTGCTGTAGAGTGATATGAACAAGACTGAAACACCCAAAGAAGAAATGAGCTGAAAATGGAGGGTGAATTACCACAGGCAGCAAAGGGCCACGTTCCTGATTCTGGGATGGGCTGGATTGGTGCATTGGAAGGATCCAGAAATCACACCTGCCTGCAGAGGTGCATCAGTCTCTGACTGCTAAACATTGCACTTGTCAGAGATCAATGAGAGAGGCAGAGGAATTTTAACTGGGAATAAAGAAACCCAGAGCTGAAATGAGCTCATGTCCTTGCAGAGGCCTTAAATTCATTATTCCCTGAGATGACAAAGAGGTGGTGACACAGAGGAGCTGCCTCTGCTAAGCCAGGGCATGGCTCTGCTCTGCTTGGCACCTCTGTCAGCCTAGAGCACTTTTATCCAGGATTTTGGATCCACAGCTGATCCAGTTCTGCAAGTTACCAGCCCCACAAAGGTGTATCAAGTTCTGAGGGTTGACCAGTGACCTCCAAGAGATGGCTTAAAACAATTAGTGAGACAGCTAATTAGGTGTGCTTTGAGAAGCAAAAGGTTTTAATAAAAGACAAAAAAAAAACAATACAAAACAAGAACAAAAGCCATGCACAGCACAGAGAAGCCTCCAGCACCTCCCAAGGCACTCCAAAAAGCACTGAAAAGCCTCCTGCTCTTTCTTATGTACTCATTGATTTAGGAGGGGCTTTTTGGCAAGCTGCCCAACAGAAATAGCTCCAAGTTTTGAGGTACATCTCAAAGATCCAACAGATTCCTTTGTGCTGGCACTGGGCCAGTTACCATGAGCAAAGAACAGAAAGTTCTGGTACTTCTTCCTTAAAAGTCAGGGGTGAAACTGAAACTCTTTCCCTAAAACAGAAGCTTTGGCTTGGATGTGGAGATGCAACAGACAACACACTTTAGGAGAAGCCTGTGACAGCCTGAGTGGGATCCAAGCATGACTTGGGTGACATGAGTACCTCAGGAGATCTTTCCATGCACTGCAGTGGCACAAAACTGCCTCCAGCTTCAGTGCATAGTTGAAATGAAAAGAGGAGTTTTTCCTGCTCTGTTCCAAGATCTCCCCTTTGCAGGAACTCCCCTCCAGCCCAGCAGCACCTGCAACTCCACTGAAGGTCCATCCATGAGCACCAGGCATGGACAGAGCTGTGGAAAGGTCTGGAAAGGCTCAAGCACCCCATTTACAACA
>WEIU01006514.1:662730-675113 GCA_013389925.1 Aegithalos caudatus | reverse complement strand
TATAAGTAAGGTGAAAGTGGGACCCAGACCCGGAAGTGGGACCAGGACCCGGAAGTGGGACCCGGACCCAGAAGTGGAAGGCAGACCCGGAAGTGGGACCAGGAAGTGGAAGGCGGACCAGGAAATGGGACCCGGACCCAGAAGTGGGACCCGGACCCAGAAGTGGAAGGCAGACCCGGAAGTGGGACCAGGAAGTGGAAGGCGGACCAGGAAATGGGACCCGGACCCAGAAGTGGGACCTGGACCCGGAAGTGGGACCCGGACCCGGAAGCGGAAGCAAGGCGGAAGTGGAACGAGCCCATCAGAAAAGAACAATATGCACAGATTGTTGGGGCAGTTTAGCCTGAAAGTCCCTTTCTTTCCAAAAAGAGACTGACCCTGGCTGGCCTATGGTTAATGAGGGCACGGTGATAATTATTGTTCTTGTTATGTTTGTTAAATGAGGCTTGTCTCATTCTTAAGAAAGTGTAGAACGTGAATTTCCTTGTACGAAAAGGAGTAGCTGAGCGTATCCAACACTTCCAGGAGAAACCAGCAGCAGTGAGAATTCTGTCTCCATTATCTGTTAGTTCACCTCATTTAGAGAAGTTCAGGCTGGTCCATGACCAATCCTGTGTTTTGCAGTGACTCAGTGCAGACCTGATTAAAAGGAATTCTTGTGCCAGACAAAGCGAGCAGGCTCCATGCACTGTCACAAAAATGTCACCTCAGGCAAGTTAGGATATTTCTGGAAAATCCCTCTTGCTTTTTCCTGTCGTGTTTGGTGAGCCCTGTCACAAGGGATTGGTGATACAACATAATGATGTCGATTCAATGGCACCACCAGGTACAAACCCACTGCCTACAGAAGTCCTGCAGAGCCACCTTGTTCCTTGTGTTATTGCTCATTATTCTGAATTCTTCACTGGTTTTGGTGAGTTATTTGAATTACTGCTCTGTGTTCAAAAAGAACTTTTTTTTTCACCTTATTTTTTTCCCAATTTTCTCGATAGATAATGATAGATAAATGGAGCTCTTGCCTCAGTCTTCTACACTGAAGCTTTTTCTGATCACCACACCAAAAAAGGCTGTTGGGATCTGTCTTTTAGGTTTCCCAAAGCTGATGGAGGACTTTGATCACATCTTCAACTATTGCAAGTGACATTTGGGCTGCCCCATCTGCAAAGAACCTGATGACATCACGAGCTTCTGTAGGAAACATCTGGCCTTGAGGTAATTATATTTGCTTTGGTTTTCTCCTCTTCATCCATGCTTATTTTAGTGTTAATTGAAAGAAATTAGCGAACTTATTTTTATTTCTTTCCTTGGGATGCTCATCTTCTCTGGAACAAAATCAAATCTGATCAAACCTTCTTGAAAAACACCGAGCCACACCTTTTCATTGTGTTCTTCATCCTGAGCAGCAGTAAGAAAAACTGTTATTTAGTATAATTGTTGGAGTAGAATTCAAGTTTTTTTAACTTCTGATTTTCACCCCAAACAAAATGCTTGAGGCTGAAGTTCAGAACTCATTTATATCTCAGTATTTCAAGTACCTTGGTTCAGAGAATGCAAATAATTTGTGTTAACTTTAAAAATTATTACACTGAAGTAGAATTGGAAGCTGTTTATGATGACAATTTTGTTTTGAAAGAGGAATTAAAAAAATAAACTTCTAAAGCTCTTCTTTCTGTAAATACCCAACACAAACTCAGATGAAAAATTAAAGCATGCTTTGAACAAAAGAATTGATGCTGCCATGAAATTTTAATCTAGTGTTTATGATCAGTATTATTCACATTTTTTTTATTTCACATTTTCAATTTGTTTGTTATTCTGATAACTTGTGATTATTAAAATTCCTCTAAAGCTATTTAAAGCTTAAATACATTTCTGAATTTTATAGAAAGGCTTTGTGGCAAATCCTGAGTTTGCTGCTTATTATACTAGTATTAGATGGGGGCAGACTCTTGGTTGTCTCATTTCAAAAAACAATGCTAACTAAATATTCATATCATTGAGAGCTGTCTGTGGGAAATCTTGCCATATTAAATGTGCTTTTTGGTTTAATTCCTTCTAGTGTTGCATTAAAATTCATGAACATCTATGTAAACAGAAAGTTTCCTTTCATCATTCATTAAAAATAACAAAATGCACCCAAACAGCTGAAATTCTAACATCACATAAAAAATTCTAATGCATATATATCCACATAATTACAGATATGTTCCACGAGTGATTTTGGGTAGGATCTATTCAGAAACATGTTTGCTTTTATTAAATTCACTTGAATACTGAAGTGCAGTGAAACAAAGATCCCAGTAAAGACAAATGAGAGGATGAATTATTTAATGAAGTGAGTTTGACAGCCTAATTAATGAACAGGTTTTCTTTACATGAGTTAAGTCTTCCATGCTCTGTCTTGAACAGCTTGAAAAAGTTTTCCTGGCAGGCTCTAATGCTGATTTCTTCTGCCCTTGATAAGAGACACATAATACAATTTATTCTGGTCCCAAACTTTATCCAGGACATAAGTTTTCCAAACAAACAGAGTTCCTACAAATAACTCCTCCTGGCTGACATTTGCTTTGGGAGCACACAAAACAAAGGCAGGGGAATTAAAATACCAGCAGCAGGAGCCTGAAGAGTGTTTTCTCTCCAAGGGTTTGTAGGAAGTGTGGATCTTGTCTGTAGCTGCTGTTGTTGGCACTGGATGCTCCTGTCTCCAAGGGTTTGTGGGGCTGGAGTTCTTTGGTGAACTCATGTGGATTTTACTGAGATGTCAAAGTCAATGAACATCAGTAAAGCTTCTCTGGATGCTCTCACCCAGGGGAAAGCTGGGGAGAACCAAGGTGCGAAATCTGATTTGACTTTTGAGGGAAGTTGTACTTTGAATTTTATCTTTCAAGTGCTCCAACCTATTCCTGCTCTGACAGGAAGGTGTAGAACTCCATGGAACATGCAGGAGTTATTTGGGTAACTGTGACCAGATGGAAAAAAGTCCCATGAGAACGAGAAAGTTCTGGATTTCTCTAATGGCCAAGGCAGTATCAAATTACCTTTAATAATTGCCAACAGCAGTGGGTGTAGGAAGAGATGGTCTGATCAACTGAGTGGGGGTTTTATCTGACTTTAGGGGAACAGAGGGAGTGTTGAGTGCTTTTTAAAGATCCCACCCCTAAGGAGTCAAGGTTGGCCTTAGCAGAATGAGTAAATGGTTGTATTTATCTTCTCTCTCTGCTACTGAATTACTCTTTTCCCTAAAACTCCAGTTATAGTGCCAATTTCCTCTGAATCCCTGCCAGATTTTGAATTTATAAATAAAAATAATGAGGTGTAACTGGTATTTAAGTCTCCTATAAGGAAACGTTTCATAGCCCAGTGTGTCAGAAACATGTTATGCACATTTTTTCTTTAATTTTCCACAGCCCTGAACACACCACTAAACTGATTTTGGGATAATTCTTAACATAGCCATGCTTTTTATGCCATCAAATTGAACCCTATGTCCAGAATCCATCACTGGGTTAAGTTTATCCAGCAGATCTGGGACCTCCTTTTTTTGAGGGGTTTTACCAGGCAGCTGCTGTGGCTGTGTTGGAGGGAAGTGCAGGATTCCCAAATCCCAGCCTGTCCCAGCTCAGAGCCTGGCACAACACCACTGCTAACAGGGAAGGGACATAGAGCCTACTGTGTGCAAGGGTTGTGCTCAGAAAATGCATCACTGGGGGTTTTAAATCAAGAAATTCAATTAATTCCCTGGGAATACAGTTTTACAACACGAGGACTTTCTGCTGTCACCTGATGAAGCTACATCCTCACAGGCTGTGGTGGGATGAGCTTTGTGCACAAACATGGCACGAAAATCCTGGCTCAAGAGAAGAATTTGTGATTCCTGAAGCAGGGATGGAGCTTCATTTAAAGACAGAATGTGAAATTAAAGGTCCCATTGCCCACAAACACCTCAGCTCCCACCACATCCTGTTCCTCTCTGAAAACCTGGCAGAACTCCATCTTCCATTCTCCATCCTCATCCATGTCACATACAGGCACTTTTCCTAACATTTCACACTTCTAAATGCTCATTTCATCAGAAATGTCTTGTTTTACACCAATTAATTTCTTTTAATTTTCACATAACCGCTCTCTGGTTCTGTGGTTTCAATCCACTGCTTCTGCCCCTGCACAGAACTCCCAAATCACAGGGAATTATTTACCTAAAGGATGTCCATGACTTACAAACTTTGCTGAACCAGGACCAAAACTAAAGCAGTTCAAGTCCATTGTATTTTAGACAATTTTATAAGAATTAACCCTAATCTTGAATCACTTTGTTAAGGGTGAAAGTTACAAATACATTATGAAGCAAAAGGCTTATTACAGCTAAGGAATTTTAATGGCTAGAGCATGTAAAAAAATACATTGAATTCAGAGAAGAAAGAAAGAAAGAAGCAAAGTAAGAAAGAAAGAAAAGCAAATTTGTTTTAACAGATGAGAAGTAAAATATTTTAGACATTTAAATAAACAGTGCTCTCTAAAGCAACTTCCAAGCTTTTTCTATTGAATGTATAAAATGCCTCCAGCAACAGTTTTAGTTTCAACATGGGAAGATGGGAGGAGAGACAAAAAGCTCCCGAGTGCTTTATTAACTGCCAGCTCTTCTTGGGGTGATAATAAATAAAAAATATTTCTCGTGAACTAAATTCAATATTTCACCAGTAAAAAGTGATTATAAATTGGTTTTTTTTCTCATGACTGACCTTAATGGGTTGAATTTTGAAGGCTCTTGTGATGCTTATGAGCTATGAAACTTTTATACTCATGAAAGAAATACAAGAATTTAAATTTTGTATTCCTAAAACCTCGGGATGGAGTGAAATGAGGTGGAGATTGAGTCAGATGTGGAAGAAATGTCTTCTAACAACAATTAAAATTTCTTCTGCTGGAAACCTGATAAAAAAGTCCCACGTGAGAAAACAAACAAAATTATTTTTATAAATTTTAAGCAAGGCTCAGGTACTGGTGCTCCTTACAGACATTATAGTTTTGATATTTTCCTCTGTTGGGAGCAAGGCTGGGGGACTCTGCTTCCTCAAATACACTTTCCATCCAAATCCTACTGTTGGGTTGGTGCTCTCCACTTCTAAAGTCCCAATTTATAATAATAATTTCAAATGTGTTCCTTTAAATCTGCATGGTGTATTAGAGACTGAATTAAAATAATAAATATATACATATATATAAAAATCAGAGGGGCATAATTTATTTAAAGTCCAGCTGACAGAACTGATCCCAATTGTTTCAAGCTTTCAGCTAAAGCTCAGTTTAAGTCACTTTTAGTATTATAAAAGGCAAGCAAGCAGCTAATGAAAAAGAAATGGAACAAATTAGAATGAAAATGAATTTAACTGCTTTTCTTTTTTTCTTTTTCTCATTTAAAGAAACCTTCCCAGTGTCTTTAGGGCAAATGAAGTTAAAACAAATCTTCTGAGGTTGAGTACGAATCATTTGGAGCTTTTTTCTTGGAGTGGTCAAGAATGATTTTTTTTGAATTATGTGATTAAAGAGATCAAAGAGCTCGTCAGTGTTTTAAATAAATGCCAGCATTATTTAAAGTTCTTTAAATAAATTTTAAAAGCCAATTTTTTATTCCTAATGCCAGCAGAACAGGTCTGCAGTTCTCTTCCCCCAGCCCAGGACTGGCCTCACAAGTGCCCTGTGCTCTTTAACCAGGGAGGGATCAAAATCTTTTTCCTTCAGGAGAAAAAAAAAAAAAAAGGCAGAGGGTCCCTCTTTCCTCCCAGGTATTCCTGTGGTGATTTTGTGGAATTAATGGGGTTTTTCAGCTCTGTCTGGGGACAGAAATGGCACGAGGAGGATCTTCTTGACCAAACTCCAGAGATGTACTTTTGCTGCTCTCCAGCATCCATAATCTACAGAAATGGGGATTTTCAACTTACCCTTTTAGGTGTACAAAACCTCTCAGAACTGTGTCATTTTCTTTTGCTTCAGAAATGGTTATTCCAAGCTGTCACAGGAAAAAGAAATAGAAATACTTTCATAACTTAAATTTTATTTTTTACAGATCTTAAAGCTTATATCAAAATAAAATCATTATTCTTGGTCTTGTTCCCACATTCTCCCTATGCATTGTAGGGAGTATTACCATGATTTATATTAAGAGAATGCAGATTCCTGAATTAATGCCTTTTACTGGTGCTGCTTTTCTGCAGAATTCACGTGACAGTTCTTCACTTTTCTGTCTGAATCCTCCTGATAATATTTATGGGAATCTTTGAGCCATTATTTTGAACACATGCAGAGGAGATGGTGAGTTGATCAGATGGGGTTTTTTTTCAGAAATCAGCCTGACAATTCCCAGTTCCCAGGATTTTATCACCCTGGCTGCCACAATCTGAGCTCTGCATTGCTGGAACAGTCAGATAAAATAACCAGCAGAGAAAGGGAAACCATCTCTAAAAGCTGAGCTGGAGATCAAATCTGACTTTTTACAGAGGTACATGACAGATCTGAAATGAATATTATTCCAATCCATTATAAAAGTGAAAAAGAGAAGTTGAATGGAAAATGGAGTGGAAAACTGTTTTTTAAATGCAGCTGGAGAGTTGTACTTGAAAAGCATCTGGGTGATCTTGAAGCCCAGGTTTTAAAAGTATTTATGACTTAATTTCTCATTAAAACCCTTCATGTAATGATGTAATTATGACTTCTTAGGCCTGGAGAGAAGAAAAATATAGAAACCAGGGAATGAAATGATTCAATGGATCATACTTAGTAGACAATGCTCCCTTCAATATTTATATCTGAACTTAAAACATTTAGTTAAAGAATTCCAGAAAAAGAAAACCCACCCCCCCAAATACCAGCTCACTATTTTGTTTGATTGAGGCTTTTGACTAATCCAAATAACTTCATTAAAAAAAGTCTTCATTCAATTTTTTTTCCAAGAATAGGTTGTAAATGAACATCCAAGTTCTGCAATGCAAACTGAAAAGCCAACTCATCAAATTCACAAGGTAAGAAAATATCCAACCACTGTTACTGTCACTCCAAATGGACTTTCACCTAAAAAATTTACATTTTCTTCTAAGCTAAAAACTCGTATCTTCTTGTTACTATCACATTTTTAATTTTCCCATAAAGGTGCAGCTGAAAGAAGGAAAAACACTTTTAAACTCTGAGTTTTTCCTTGTTTGTTTCTTTTTAGTTATTTTTTTCTGTTGAAAACTTTTAAAAATACAGAACTGACTGAATACATTAGGAATAAAATAGAATTTTAATTTTTTTTTTCCAGTCATTTACATTTTTCATCCAATCTGTAGAAATTGTTTAAGCCAATGCTATCAGTTTTTGCAGCTGTGTTTGCTGACACTGGGTAGGGAACAGAGCAATGGAAAGATTGATTTTACTGAACCTTCCAATTTGGAAGATGGTCCTTGCAGGAGGATGAGGAATTCATTGACAATTTTAACATCTAAATTTATTTTATGTAAATCAAATTTCTTCCCCACCCCAATTTTAATTTTATGTTTAATCTGTGACTTTAATTTATAGGTTTGTGATCTTGTCTTGTTTGATTTCTTTCTCTCAACCTTGAGCTGGAAGCTTTTGTTAAATGAGGAATCTAAAAGATTCAAAGGGACTTTCCTGTGACTCAAAATATGAAATAGCACAGCATTTCCTGTGTTGAAGAGAACATTTTCTTACAAAACCATTATGTGCATTATTAAAAGAAAATCCACTGTCCTGGGCTAGGGGGATACTCACAGAAATTTCCTGCCAGTTATGGCAATGCAGAGTAACCCAAATGAAAAATAAACCCACTGAGAGCATAATTCACTGTGGATTCTGGGCTGCAGAACAATAGAAATTTAATTACTCTCATTTCACAGAATGAGCAGAGGGAATCTAGAGAAATTATGGCTGAAGGATGTGACTTGTCTCTTTAAAAAAATCACCTTTTTTATGTGTAGTGTCTGCAGCAGTGCTGTGGACCCCAAATGATTTCTCCTTCTGCATTAGGCAATGCTGCCCACCCAAATTGTTTTTGTTTGAAGGAAGTTCCAGCTCTACCTCAGACACTCTCTTGTTCCTTTTAGGCTCCTTTTCCTCTCTTAAGGACTCATTAACACATATTAATGATAATTAAGCTAGTGCAAGTGGCTGGTGAAGGCAACTTCCCTCTCTCAGGCCACCCAGCAGCTCTGCAAAATGAACAATCCCTTGTTTGAAGGAAAAAGGAACTGCAGGGCACAGGGATTTTATGGCAAATTTTAAATAGCTTTATAATAAATACAGTTAGCTCTCACAGAACACATTTAATCCAACTTGCACACAACCCAATGACCTCACAAAAATCACTTTTTACTCCATCAGGCTTGGTGTTTTTTTAATAACACTTAGGAAATATGAACAAATTTTGCTCTTTGCTCAAAATGAACTCCCTCTTGTAATTTTCAGAAATAAATTATTGATGTGTCTCTCTAGTCACTTATGAAAATTCTCCTTTTTTTTCCCCAGATGAACATAAACTCCAAACTTTCCTTTATTTTTATTATTACTCATCACTGTTCTTGGGCTATTAAAAGTATTGCAAAGTTTGTGCATCTGAAATCATTCTGTCCTCATGGTCATTGTTCAGACCTTTGGGTGTGCAGATATTTGTAATTAAGAAAGAGAGAATCAAAGGAAATGTGCATGGCCAGAGGAGGTTGGATTTTCTGAAATCCTCCTATATTTTGGATATAGTAAAAATTACCAAAGTGGCAGTGAGTTATTTCACATGAAGAGAAGTGATTTCAGTTCCACCAAAGTCAGGTCTTTAGAGATTTGGCCAACATTTTTCACACCCTCAAGCATTTGATCTAAACAGAGAAGATTTCCCAACCCCACAATGTGTTTTTTTCTGCAGGCTGGCTGAGGTGGGTGACTGTGCCTTAATCAGCTTTTCTCTCCTCCACTGACAACCTTGACTGCAGATTTTGGTATTTCATCCTTCCAGGAACTCTGGGCTGTTCAGAGAGCTCCATTTCCAAGGAATTCAAAGGAAAAGCAGGGTTGGGAATGGTGGTTGGAACTGCCAGAGATTAGGGGCAGCCTCTAGAATTTCTGTGAAAATCCACCTTTTGTTCATTGAGATGTTTCTGTCTGATCCCTCCCTCACATCTCCACAGCAGCCTCAGTATTTTTAATAGAAATATTGGAAAATGCTGTTCTTGTTCAGAACAAGAACTGATGAGAAGAAAGAAAACGCAAATCCTGATTAAATTATACCAAATTCTCCTTTCCTACACTATGGGTAGGATCTGTATAATCTGCTATTTGTACTAAATTTAACTTTTTTTGCCAATGCAAAATCTGCCAAAGAGGTCCAAGGGACATTTGTAGTTCCATGTCAGAAACCAGCAGAGTTTCCAGTGGAACAAAGAGAATATTGTGTAAATATATCCTGAGATTACATACTTTCTGCGAGCTTGATTGCATATTTTAATTGCACCACAATCATTAAACACATCTGCTTAGAATAATTCTATTTTTAAAAAAATTAAATACAAATTCTTGGTGTCAGACGAGAATTCTGATGTCACATTTACAATTCATTAGAGTCATAATTAAAATGTGCAGCCAGACTGGAGAATTAGAGAATATTTAATTTGAGAAGGCATATTGTTGCATTGCTTCTGTAACAAGCCAGTCCAGGTTTCTACAAATAAATTGTAGATTTACACAACTACAAAAGGTTGTTGGAACAGGAGGATTTAATTCCTTTACTAAGAAGTCTATGGATATAAGAATGATACAAAAATAATTTTAAAAACCCATATGGTGTGAATGATTCCACCTCAGCCTCACAAGTTTTTTAAACAACATCACAATGCAGAAAGAATAAATCAGCAAGGTTTAATCAAAACTGCAGAGATGTTAATGAATTCTTACCTGGTTTTGATGTCCTGATTATTTCAGGGCAGAACTCAGTGACGACTTGTCCCTTTTTGGTGACTTTTTCTCTTAAACCAAATATTCTACCCAAGTATTTCTAATAGGAAAAATAAATAAATAACAACAACCAATGCAAAGGGAAATGGTTGGGATCAATGGTGGCTTGATCAAGGGATTAACAAAATTAGCAACAAGTAAATCCTCACCCTCCTCTCTGATGAGGGGCTAAGGATTTAAAGACCAAAATTTGGCCTTTTTTTTAAAGCCATGAAATTGAAATTATAACAACAAAGATGTATTTCCAAATTTGCATTTGAAGCAAATTCTTTTGATATATCCCATGAAAACCCAACGAAATACCTTCTCCAAAAGAATATTTGTGTTTGGGCAGGACAGTGGTTTTTATTTAGATGGGGTTGATCAGCTGTGCTTCTCAAGTGGTGTTTATATGAGATATGAAGTTTATCAGCACAAATAAAGAAATAGAGAGTTTTTTGAGAGTTCTGAGTCAGAGCAATGCCCCAATTATTGTCAAATCACTGCTGGTGCCCCAGGGCTCTCATCAGGCACCACCTCCCATCCTGCCAGGTGTCCCCAGATGTTGAGGGGGTTGGTCATTCATTGATCACCCCTCTTGCTGCTGCTGCTGGGGAACATTTCACAGGCCAAGGAGATGCTGATTAATTCCCAGGAAGGTGGCAGAGGCATTCCCACAGGAATCTGCTGGAACACCCATCAGATCACAGGCAGTAAGGATATTGGGCAGAAAAAAAGAAGAAGAAGGAAAAAAAATAAGTTATTGAATTTGTATTTACAGAAGGAATTCATACTTTTGGTGTTCTAAACACAACCACCTTTTTAAAACTGCATCAGGATTTAAAGAAAGTAACAGAATTTAAACAAGGTAGTTTCAAATAATAATACAAAATAATAAATAAATAAATTTATAAATAAACCAATTAGATGAAATCCTCGTACTGTGAAGACTGGAGATCTATTGAATGATCAAAGCCTGCTCAGGGCATTAACAGAATGGGACTTTCTGGGCTCTCTTGTCCCTGACATGGTGCAAATCCAGCTCAGACCCAGCTGATTTCAAGACAAGGTTGTTAAACAAAGAGAAAAAAGTTCATTATGCAGAGCAACAGAGCCTGGGATCAATTGCCTTCTGCTTTATTTGGAAAATGGGCTGGAATGTTGCACGAACAAACTGATTTCAGAACCTGTGCCTCCAACTCCAGCTTTAATTGAGCTCTGGGGATGTGGGGACTCAAAGTTCTAATTTACTCTGGCACTAAGTAGAAGAGGAATGTAAAATCTCAGACATCTGCTGTATTTGGGTGTTGTGAGATAAATTATCTATTACTTCTCCAGGCAGGGGCTCAGATATTGCCTCCCAAATATACACACATGATATTATATATATATATGTATATTAACATGTATTTTCTAAAGGATGTGCTGTAAAGCAGAGTTGTTTCCACTCTTTCCATTCCTAATTTATGCAGAAGTTCCAGCAGTTTATAAAGAGCAAAGGATGAAAGGTCTTGCATGGAAAATGTAGATTTCCAAACTCTCCTTTCTTTGGTGGAATTCAATGTTATTAATTTTTATTATATTTATATTAATTTTACAGTTACATCAGAAGCAATTATCAGTGTTCAGTTTTCCTTCCTGTTGGTAGGTGTTTGGTTTTGGTTTTGAAATTACTAATTTTTGTGTTACAATTATTTACTATTGAAAATAATTTCCTGTTAAAATTACTATTTTAAATTGACAGAAGTGTGTAGGTTTCATTAAATTTTTAATTACGTAGAAAAATTGATTAAAACCCCTGTAATTTCAGGAATTTCTTCAGAGGAAAACAGATGGACTTAATATTTCAATTTGCAACAAAAAATACTAATTCAGCTCTCCAACTACCAGCTATTAAGGTTATTCAGTTGACTTTAATTATTTTTCCTAATTTAACCACATTGAAAATACATTAAGTGTGAAATTTAAGGCATAATGGCATATGTTCATAAGGTTTTACAAATTAATTCTGGTTTTACATTATTGAAATGCTGATCGCTGAATTAACATCTATTTTTTTCTTCACTGGACACCCATTTAAGAAGCTTCTGGAGGTCTTCTAGCGTGAATTTCAAAAATTTTAATAAAAAGTGGATTTAAGACAAAATGGGGTTCCCTTTCCCTTTTCTTTTCCCTTTTCTCCTTTCCCCTTTTCCCCTTTCCCCTCACCCCTTCTCTCTTTGGCTTCCACTTCTTTCCCTCACCCATTCACCTTCCCTTCCTTCTTCCCCTTCCCCCTCCCCTCCGCCTTCCCCTTCTCCTCTACCCTCCCACTTCCGCTTCCACTTCCATTTTCACTTCTGGTTCCACTTCTGCCTTACTTCTGCTTCTGCTTCCTCTCACCCCACCCCTATCCCCCATCCTCCTTC
>WEIU01006514.1:626211-660688 GCA_013389925.1 Aegithalos caudatus | reverse complement strand
CCTCCCCCACGCCCCTTCCTCCTTCCTCCCCCCCATTACTTCCTATTTCCCCTTCATTTCCACTTCTGGTTCCACTTCCGCCTTACTTTTGGTTCTATTTCCGGTTCCACGTCCACCTTCCTTCCGCTTTCTTCCGCCTTCCACTTCCGCTTCCACCTTCCACTTCCGCCTTACTTCCACTTCCAGGTCTGCCTTCCACTTCCGGGTCTGGGTCCCACTTCCGGGTCCCCCTTCCACTTCCGGGTCCGACTAAGTTGTATGAAGTTGTTCAATTGCTTGTCACGGTTGAATATTTACAATTCTTAACATTGTAAGGAAGAAACTTGAGAATTCACAACTGAATTCTGCTTTAAAGCTTCTGACTCAGGCCCCTGCAATTCTTTGTCCAACCTTTGGCACTGATGAGGCTGCTGAGGGAGTGCACTCGGGAATTTAATCTAACCCGCCTCCCTGATAACACACAATATTTGCTAGATCTCACTGGGATTTATATCCACTTCAGTAGATTTCTACTGATTTATAAACAGATTTATCTCTTGTCTCTGCTGTTTGGCACATTACTCACCATTTTGAAGGTTGAGATTGCCATATTTACTCCAAGGTGCAGTTTATAACAATGCACAGTGTTCTAGAGACAAAAAAAAAGGAAGAAAAAAAGTTTTCAGCTTCTCCAACTTCAGGCAGATTTGAGAACAGACCACAGCAGCTGTATCTGAAATTTAATTGCCCAAATGTGACAGAGTTATATAGGGGCAGGATTAAACAAACCCAAGAAAACACCTCCACTCTGTAGCCAAGGTGTTTTCCAAAGGAATCTTACAGAATCTATGGTTTAACACCATTTGGATGTGGTTATCCCCAGGAATGCTTCCATAACTTGTTGAAGACCAAAAAATCCATTTAATCTTGTGAGAATTTCCTTTCCTTGGAAGAGCAGAGCTTAAACTCGTGTTCCATGGCTGAGTTTTTTCCTGAGCTGCATTTCCTCTTTCTTTATGACTTCCTTTGTTCCAAGCACTTCATTTCCAGCAGTGAGCACAGAGATAGATGGAGCAGGAGGTTGTGCTGTGTCTTCTGTTTGTTTGTGCTCCCAGATCCAGTAATTGTGGCCATCCAATCATGAAGATCATCAAACCATGTACAGATGTTTGGAAAGCACAGTCCCTTCCCCTGAGAAGCATTTTTCATTATTAAATAGAAGCATGGAAATCCCCTGGGTCCCCTGATCCAACTCTTCAGATCCTCCAGCTCAGCTTTCCTCTCTGTAGTACTTGGGGCTGATTTTTAAAATTAAATCCTCTCCAAAGTTACAAGATCTTTCTAATTTTTATTTGTCTTTTAACTGGAACTGAGCTGTGCTTCAAGGTCTTGGTGAGTTATTATGACAGTTTTGATGATGAAATCAAAAATTAGTCACAACAATCAGCGGTGGTGCCTTGGCCAGGGTCATTTAAATCATGGCAGTGAGACCTTTGAGTGTTGTGCAATGGTGTTGGAGAGAAATTATTTATATGTGACAGACACATTCAATCAAATAATGACTTAGAACAGCTAAGAGGTAGACTTGGAAAGAATTGAATGCATGAATGAGAAAATCATTCTTTTAAGCTTTCACCCTACCTGAATTTTACTGGTTCCCTCTAAAATTTCTAAAGATGTATCAGATAGGGTTGATATTTTCTGTACCTGACCACAGGGAATCATGGAAAGGTTTGGGTTGGGAGGGACCTTGAATCCCATCCTATTCCATGGCAGGGACATCTTCCACCATCCCAGGCTTCTCCAAGCCCTGTCCAACCTGGCCTTGGACACTGCCAGGCATCCAGGGGCAGCCACAGCTGCTCTGGGAATTCCATCCCAGGGTCTCCCCATTCTCCAAATGTAATAAATTGTGCAAGTATAACACACATTTTTTATGAAATTGTGCATAGATAAGACAAAAAGAAAAGAAAAAAAAAAAAAATAGAAAAGGGTAATTATGCAGAAAATGGGGAGACAGAACAAATGATCTCTTCAGGTCTTTCCAAACTTGCCAGTCTAATTCCAGTCACTGTCACTGCTGGTATTTTCAAGTTCCTGTTTTTTTTTATGAAAACATTTGTTCAAAGGACAAATAAATAAGACAGATATAGACATAGTTCTGAAGTCTGCACAGGCTGTTCAAGTCTCAATATTTTAGGCTAAATATAAATATCATGTAAAAAATCTGTGATTGGAACAAAAAATCCCCACAGAATAACATTGCTGGAACAGAGACAAAGGTATTTCTTCATCTTAGTCACAAACAGAATAATATATTGCATCAAAAAAGCCAAAACCAACCCACAACAACCTCAAAATGCAGCCCTGTCCTCCTCCCATGTTTCAGTGTATTTGTCTTAAAATCTGAGTAAAGCAGAAAATCACTGAGATTTTTTTAAACCAACAGCACTGGTTTGATGTTGCCTTTGTGAACATCCATCAGATTTTGCCTCCTGAAAAACTGGGATGGCACCAGAAGTAATCAATGCCTGCCTCAGGGTGGGAGATGGGAACACATCCCCAGACTTTGCTGGAAATGTGGATGGAATAGGGCAGGACCTGTCCAAGGTGCTGGTAGACTGTAGGATGTGATTCCTGCAGGATTTGATTTCTGCAGGTTGTGATTCCTGCAGGGTGTGATTCCTGCAGGCTGAGTCCTGCAGGATTTGATTTCTGCAGGGTGTGATTCCTGCAGGATGTGATTCCTGCAGGGTGTGATTCCTGCAGGATGTGATCCCTGCAGGATTTGATTCCTGCAGCCTGGACACCAGCAACCCAAACAGGATTGCTCTGAGCATTTCCCACCTCAAGCCCACTCTTCCACACCAGGAGCTTTATCCACTAAAGTCTTCTCCAGAAATTCTCTCTGGAGTCTCCTGGGGTGGCAAACTCATTTTCCAAGCAGGATTTTCCCTCTGAACAGAGGTGATTTTATCCCTCTCTGCCTTCAGCACTTGGCAGGAGCCACCCCACGCCAGGCCCTGTCTGTTCTCACAGTGCTGGGGATTGCACAGGGGGAAAAAAAATCACAATATTCCTTTTAATGGTTTCCCTTATAGGAGCTGATTTATCCAGTCTCATTCCATTCTGGCATTTGTGACTCTTTCTAACCCCCAGCCACTTTCAAACCCCCCGGCAGACTTCAAAATATTCCATAGAAAAGCAAAAGCTTTAAACATAATTAAGTAGCTTCAAGTTTAATAAAAATAGATGTTTGTGAAGGATAGTCAGAGGACATTGAATATTTCCAAGTTTAGCCAAAATCTTATGCTTTCTTTGGGCAATTTTTCAACCACAGCAGCCAAATTAGCATTGCCAAATTAATCTGGGGTCAATAGCTCCAGAGTTCAAGCCTCAGGGGGCAGCCAGTTCTCAGTTTCCCTAACTGATACAATCACTATTAATTTGGGTAATGTTCTAACTAAGTAAAATCAAGCTATCCATTTTAATGTCTTAAAAAAAAACGCTGATAAAAATACAGTTTGGGGGCTGAGCTACACTTTTTAAAGAGTTTTATAGTGGTGTAACCTCATGGAAAGGAATGTAGAAATCTGCTTTAAAGAGATATAACTGGACCTACTGCCCTCCTATGCTCTTTTATCTCCCAATATATCATATTTCTATTCTAATCAGTTTTAGAGAAAAATAAAATCAGGCGTGAATAGGGCAGAATAAGAATTAATCACAATCCTCTAAATTATTAAATGGATTTGATTTGAAATTTACCACCTTGATTTATCCTGTAGAGAGCCAAAGCCAAATCTACAAATATTTGCAGTTATCATAAATTTTACAGTAAATAATTTATTTAATGCTTTTGTGGGTTTGGTTTGGGGTCTTTTGTGGGGGCTTTTTTTGCTTTAAATGTGAAGAAACTTGGCAAAGTGAAAATAAAAAAAGCCACTGGTAAATTCTCTCTGCTTTTCACAGCTCTGTCTATATGGTTACACCATTTTAACTTGAAGAGAGTCTGTCTGGAAAAAGAATGATCTACAACTTCTGGAATAATGTTGTGTTGTCTCACTACAACAGGGAGAAACAAGAAAGCAAGGGAACAAAATCCAACCCAGAAAACAGCCTTGTAAGCAGGATCTTGCAGCAAAAGTGGGTTGTAAATAGCATTAAGCCACATATAAGGGATGTTTAAAAGTAGATACAGCACAAATGCTCCATAAAGTGCAGCTCCATGAAAATTAACCAAATAAATAGTAGCAGAAATGGTGATAATTGCATTATTTTCAGTACTCCTCTTCCTGCAGCTGCATACAATACTCAGCCTCCACTTGAGCACTGAGTAAATCAAAGCAAAGTGAATTTAATAGGTCTATTAAAAGTGCTCTGCTAATGCATCTTTATACAACTCAGAACATCAGCAGCACTTCTCCAGAAATCAGGATAAATATAATGTGTCCTCCCAAATAGCAGTAACTGATTTTAACAAGTACTTAAAAAGAGAATATTTGTTTAGATCAATATCCAATTAAGAATCCAGCTATTCAGAATTTACTCTTTGCTTTCCCTGCAAATTATGAAAGAAAAAGCTATTAGTAAATCTTATTAGTTTCATGCTGGTCTCTCGAGATTTTTTTTTCCACCTGAATAGTCAGTGTCCCTTAAAAGATAATTTTAAACACAGTGTGATATTGATTGTTTCGAGGCATTAATGTGAGCTGATCAAACACAACCAAAGGAGATTTTACTGTATGCACAGGCAAACTGAGGACTAAGATCTGTCAACATCACAGATTAATAATTCCACTTTACCCAAAAATTAACAACTAATCAGTAACTCAAGGAGAGAGTGGAGCCCTACTAACATTTGTAATCATGGGATCTGCATAATGCTCCAGTGAATTAACTGCAGGAACATCATAAAATATGAACCTCAAAGGCTCTGAAGATTGCAGGTCTATTATTTTGAGGGAAGGCAGAAAGAAAATAACTCCCTTTTTCTGTTTTCTTCCTGCATTCTTTGTGTTCCTTCTGCCTAAATGACTAATACTGATGCAAACCATACCTGCTGATTTCTTTTATGTGCTGAATAATCACAGAAGATGAGAAGTGAGACTAGAATCATGTTTCTTTACAGAAATAGCTGCCTATAACCTCCCTAAATACAGGAATAAAGGGGAGGTACAGTAAGGTGCAACGCTGAATGAAAATGATGAAATTTGCCCCTTCCAGTGAAGAGCCTGAGATCCTGGAACATCTCCCTATCTATCCCTTCATGAGATGAGTTTTTAAGGGATAGTTTATCCCTTTTCAATCTTCCAACATCAGTCTTGTTTTTTAGGAGAACTAAAAAAGGAAATTCCTCCTGAGCTTCAATATTAAGCCCACGGGTAGCTGGACCAGTCCAGGTAAGGGATTCAAAACTAAGCAGCACTTTTCCACTCAGTTTTCCCAGATAAGAGCTGGACTGAGTTCCCAGAGGGATGAAAGCCTTCTCTGTGCCTCCTGCCACCCCTCAGCTAATAAATATCAATTGCCACAAGTGGCCTGGTGCTGTCTGCTAATTAGACCCTCACTTACACACTTTAACTGGAGCAGTGTGACAGCATGAAGGAAAGGATCCTGAGAATGCAGAAATGTTTAAAAAAAAATCTGCTTTTCTTCATTAAATACATATATAAACAGCTATGCCACAAAATGGTTTTTAGCTTAAACCAAAGGGACAGAGTTATTTTCACTCCACAGGCAGAATTCTTGCACATCTCATCATGTTTCCATGTTAATAATTGTTGTGATGAATGATATCAGCAGCACATCATTTAGTTTCATAACTCCTCCTGACTGTCAGGCCCTTGATGTCAGACAACATTCACTATGGCAACAATATTCCATAGTCATGCAGATGCTGGAATAGTGAGGAAAAGGGGGAAAAAAGGAAAAAGAAACTCTACTAATAAGAACTAGATGGTAAAGTCAGAAAAAATAATGGAAAAACTGCTCTAATTTCTTTAGATACTCTTAAAATTTTTTCTCTGTTATCACCTTTGCTTTCTAAAACTGAGCATTTTAATTTTTTAAACATAAATTAAAGGCTTCTTTAATTTATCTGGGCGTAATTCCAGGCAAAGCAAAGGAAGACAAAAGCCATCACTGACTTCAAGAGGTTTGGGATCAAATAGTAATTTATAGACAGCAGGGGAAGAATCAAACTTATTTCACTATCAAGTACAATCTTCTCACTTCAGTGACTTCTTAGTGTCAGCATAGGTACGTGGGGCAAAAATTATAATTTGTATTAAAGGTTACCACTCTTAGAACTGCAGAATCATGGAATGGTTTGGGTTGGAGGGGACTTTAAAGATAACCCCATTCCATCCCCTCCCTTGGGCACCTTCCACTAGCCCAGGTATGAATGGGCCTCCATTGCTCATGGAAGAAAAAAATCCTGGCTACAGAAAAAATGGTTGTTGTTATCCCTTTGGCTGTGTTTATTACACTGCCCTTCACAGGCAGGACCATGGGATTGTCAGCAGAGCAGAAGCCACCACTGGAAATGAGAATTCAGGGCCTGTTGGGGCACTCAGCACCCCCAAATTGGTAAATTAAAAAAGAAAAGGTCTTTTGTGAATGTCAGCAACTTCCACTCTGACAAAACTGAAGTGAACTGAGTGGAGAAAAGAATTCTTCCCACAGTTGCTCCAGTTCACACTTGAAGATGTTTATTCAGGGAAACGTGCAGTGTACCAGGGAGGGAAAGAGCTGATGTGACACAAAAGCCAAGCCAGCACTCTGACCTACTTTGATGCTCTGCTGAGTGAAGTTCTGCTTCCTCCTGCCTTGAGAGAACTGAGCCCCAGGATTGTGGTGCCAACCACCCGTGCACCTCCCTCCCACGATGGATCAGGCTTTAGGGAATCCAGGGACAAAAGTGCTGAGCTGTAGTGACACAGCTGAGCTCTCTGAGGAGGTCACTGGTTAAAATGAGGGGGAAATATTATAAAATATTGCTGGGGAGCAGTGGAAGACACAAGTTGAGGCTGAGGGGAGAACACAGTCTTGTAGGAGCTGCACCTGATGCCGTGGTGGCCACCAAGTGCCACCAAGTTGTCCTGATGTGGCACAAGAGGACATGGGGGCAGGGGTCAGGTAATCCAGACTTTTCAGAGAAACTGGTGAGCAAAACATGATCCTTTAAAGAACAGATGGGCACAGAGCTGGCCACACACACACAGCTCTAACACAGACATCTCAACTCCCAATGGGGGCCTCTCCTCCAAACTTTTTCCCCTGTGAAGATCTTTAGGATCAGGACACCCAGATTACTTTGTCCTGCACTGCAGAAACTCTCCAGCCACTTACAGATGTGAACCTAATCTGTGCTAGAGAGAAGTTTTTTAAATGAGGTGGGACTGAATGAGATTATAAAAGAATGAAGTTTCCTCTGGGATGAGCCCAGACACTGTACTTTGGATATTGAGATATTTGCCATTCAGTAACCTTTAGTGCACTTTATAGTGTAAAGGGCAAATAAGATCANAATAAAACAAAGAAACTTTTTTTTTTTTTTTTTTTTTTTTTTTAAATCTCCTATGACTGCATCTGTCACAAAGACCAGCCATTAATGTTCTCCAAAGAGATTCCACAAAATTCTTTTCAACTTCAAGATCATTTCCTGACATTTAAATACTTATTTCTTTTACATTCTATACACTTCCTGCTTGCAGCACATGACAATATATTTACTGCTATGCATAAATACAGCAATTAAAGTGGTATCTCCAGTTATTTCAGGAAATAAAATAATGGTTTAGCTAATGTTGCACCAGCACAGGCAGGAGTAGTGCCTGTAACATTCAGCAAAGCAGTCAGGAGCTTCAGTTCTGCTAAAAGAATGACAGAATGGCTCAAGAGATATGATGCCCACCTTAAAATGTGTATATATGAAGGAAATGGATTCATTTTTCACCACTTGCATGAATTTGGGTTCAGGGTCTAAAATCACTATTCTAACACAAACAAGAGTTAAAGAATTTATATTATGGAATACGTATTCTTACTTTCAGTAAATAACTTGTTCTCATGAATCATACTAGAAGCTGGTTATATATTTGTAGATGCATTTGTAGACACTGATCTTTATGATTTTTTTTTTTTGTCTTAAGAATATCAATGATTTTGGCATCTCAAGCAGCCTAAATTGTCTACCAACTGTTCAGAGCTGGTTACAGAACAAATCAACAATATGAACAATATCTAACTGTAGATAAGAAAAAGCATCTGACATTTGAAACACAATCAAGTCTACTCATTATTTCCCCTTCTTCCAAGTCTGCTTAGCTATATTTAGAATGGCATGTAAGGAATACAAAGTCTGTAGAAAGTATAAAGCATACATAAATCTCCCCAAAAAGCTCTTTTATTTCTGGAGATGAAATTTTGACCTATATTTCTGAGATGCTACATAAAGAAAAAAAATCACAACAGAAACTGTTTAGACAGCTCAAGTCATGATACTTGTATTATTTTGTGTTAAATAATGCTCAAGCAAATAATAATAACAACACTCAATTTGTCACACGTCCCCTTTTAAAAGAGTAACACTCATAAGCTCCTCAACAAGGGCTGACTTTGTGCTCTGTTTTATTCCACACCAAGAGTAAGAGAAGCTATTTTACGTGCCAGAGTAGCTGAAATGAAGTCCTGACACTGTTTGTCATGGCTTCAAGATGCACCAAGCTGTTAACAGAGCTCAGCTCAGGCTTTGTGAGTTGTCATCAGCTTCGTCTTCCGAACAACCCCAAAGGAATGGAGGTCAGCCAGCCTTTGTTCCACACAGGCAAGGCACAATTTGCAGCTCCAAGATTTTGGAGCCTCTTCATTTAGCACCTCTCTGACAATTGTGAGAGGGGGAACTGGATTCCAACCAGGAACTTTCAGTTTTCTGTGTTGAAATGGCAGAGGAACTGCCGGGTTTTTAAGGAAGGGCGTCGTTGTCACCTTGCCAAGGCACAGCTCAGCCCTCAAACACTGGATTTACCCACATTCAGCACTTTTTTGGTTGTAGTTAAATATGCCAGGGCTCTGGCTTGGGTTTGGACTCGGAACCTTTTCCAAAGAAGATTGGCAGCAGGTGTTTTCAACTTGCATATGCAGTTTGTTTAAGCTCCATATGATCAGCTATATATAATTTTTTACTTATATAACAAAACAAGGACATTTCTCAAATGTATCAACCCCCAGGTCTTTCTCATCTGACAACAGCCGTCACTGCAACCAATACAAAGTAATTCCAAAGTACTTTGAAGACATAAAACCCTGTCTGAACACTCCTAAATCAAGGTTTTTTCAAAGGTATTGACAACATTCAATCTTTGAGGTGGGAAAACTAAAGCAGTTGACAAAAGAACTTAAAACAACAAGACAAAAGCTAAGGTTTAAAAGTAAACAAAATTACATTCTAGACTGTAGATTCTTGAGGAACAAACGTGACATTTTAAAATCAGTTAAAAATAAGATCCCACTAATAGATGCAGTCTCAAAAATCATGAAATCTCTACATGAAAACATGGAAAGCCAGAGAGAAGAAAACACATCTCTGTGTTTGTTTCACACAAGGTACGGGGGGGTTTAGTTGGATTTGGTTTTTCCACAGTCTTCAATTAACTAATTAATGAGCTCTTTGAAACCTCAAACCTTAGCTCAACTTTTCCGTTTGGGACAGAACAATAGTGGGTCTGACCTTCCCATTTAAATTTCTGAAACATCAAAGAAAGATTTTTCTCTCTCCTTTAAGCACTGACTGATGCCAGCTGACCCAGCAGAAGTGAACCCTGTCAGCTGGTGATGGCCAAGAGGGCAGGAATGACCCAAGACTGATGATTTTACCCAACAATCACCAGATAAAGGCAGGGTGAACAAAGATAAACAATGCCAGCTCCAAGTGGTGACACGATGAAAGGCAGACAATAATGAACATTGTCAGAGATTGCCAAAAAGATAGGGATGAGCAATGTCCTGTTGTTCAGCCAATTTCAGTAAATGAAGATAAATGACACTGGACACTGATTAGAGAGCAAATGGACAGAACATGGATAAGTTGTTCTTAAAAATTGAATTTTTAGACTTTTTTACATGTAGCATACAGTACAGCATGGCTATATACTTTAGCTTTCCCTCATATATTTGTGCTGTAACTCTGGGATTACAACCCCAGCCCAACATGGTGCATATTCACACATAAATAATTTTCAATTTCACCCACACAGCCTCTGCTTTCAAGACATTTTGTGTTTATTTTCTGCCCCTGAAGGCTTGTAATTCTGGTTCATTAGAGAATCCACAATTCTGTGGTGCCCTTATGAGTTCCATGGGTTGAGTTTTCTTTCCAAAAGTGTTGCATGAGAGGGGTTTTGTCAGGACTTTCGATGAACAATTTTAGAAACTGTACCTGTTAAAACTAACAACTGCAGCTCTGAGAGTGATGGCTGTGGAATACAAACAGCAAATATTCCCTGACATTTATGCAACTCGTTCTCTGCTAGGGATGGTCTCTGAAATGTTGCCCAAGCAAGGCAGGAAATCTGAACTTTTCTGATAGAAATGGAATCCTGTTAAGGCTGGTGGCTGGGCTGGTTTGTGCAGGGCAGAGATTACGAGTGAGTGATTCACAAAGTCCTGTGTGCTTTGATACACTCTGGCTGGTTCAGCCTGGCACGTCAGCCTTGAGACAGATTATTCCATGGCCTCGTGGAGCATTACACACCACTGGAGTCTGGGATAGCTTTTGGGAAACTCACAAACCCTATAGCTGGAAATAAAATTATAGTTCAGAAGAAGTGAGCATGTGCTGGGCTTTGAGTCCTGAGCAGAGCAGAGCACAAACTTTTCCAAGTCCTAAACCCTTCATATTTCCATGTTTGGGCACCCAGGACAGCAGTGACAGCAATGTCAGTGACACAGAAAGAGGAGATCATCCCTCTGCATAAACACGAGGGGTGACAGAGCTCGAGCACCCTCAGAACAGTCACAACCAATTGCAGTATAAAGCCCCAGAATAAATATTCACTCAGAGGAGGTAAAGCAAGAGAGATCACAGCAGCTGCTGGGCTGAGAAGGAGCCAGGAGTGTGTTGCTCTCCCATTTGAACATCTCTCTTGAATGGCACACTAATAGTGAGAGGCACTGAGAGGAACAAAAGATTAAAGTGATTCCTTTGGTCAGGAAGACTGAGAGGTCTGGTTTTTCGTGATGCAATTTCTCAAAAGAGTGACATAAAGACCTTTGCTTGAGATAAGATGCACTATTGCAAGCACTAGCATGAATGTAAAGTATTCCAAATTTTTACAGCAGATCTCATCTTCAAATCATCAAGTGGAGATAGGGAAGGATTCCACACAAAAGGTCTGTGAGAAGTGCCAAGGAGCCAGTTCTTACTTCCCTCATCCTGGAAATACAGAAGTGCTTGAGACTACTCAGAGGCAATCAAAAGTTGAATTCCTCTGTGACACTGCAACAAGGTTTCTTGTTCTTGTATTTTGTCATGCTAATGAGCTTCCAGCAGATGAAGAATTAGTTAATGTCTTTCAGGTAAGCAGGTCTAGAGCAGTAAAAAAGAAATAGAGGATTGTGTAGAACCATAATTCTACTGAAATGATTAGAAATGGATGAGGACAGTGTTTTAGCAAAGAATTATTTAAACAATAAATAAAACAATGTAAAAAATCAGATTAAAACAAACAAACAAAAAAAAAAAAAATCAAAGTTTTACAAAGTAGGTTCAAAGAGGCTGAAGGTCTGATTTTGCTTGGGTGCCTACACAGTCAGTAGGGAAAATAAACATAAATTTTATGTTGAGGAGCCTCTCTGCCAGGCAATGAAGGGAGCTCATGACGACCACTTTAGATGTAAATATCCAACCTTTAAATGTCTACTGAGATAAATTTTCCATAAGACCTCTGCCACCCAAGTGTGGCAATTCCCAGCCTAATGTTTACAAAAATCTTGGCAAGAAGCAGCTGGGCAGTGAGTTAATGTCACCTTCCCCACAGTCTGCACGTGGATCTCAGCCTGCCTGGCTGAGCAGAGCCCCTGCTCCTGCAGGCTGAGAGCTCCTTGCAAGGCTCCTGCATGGAGCACACACCATTCCTAGGGAAGGATTTAGTAAAAGCATCCAAATGCCAAGTGAAAACTCCTTTTCTGTGAATGAAAACCCAACAATGTTCTCTAAAATTCATTGTTTGGTCAGTCAGCTCAGCTTGGGTAGTACCATGGAAGTTTGAACAACAAGAGAAGCTCCAGGCTCAGTGGTGGCCACCACATCACTTTTAAGAGTTTCTAATCTGTCCTTAATGTCTTAAATGCAAAAGAACCCCAGAGTTACCATCAAGAATGTGCTGTAAAATACTTTACCTGCATAATAAAAAAAAAAAAAAAGGGAAAAAAGCAGCATTTAAGAAGTCATAAATTCCCTTAGTTCCAAGGCAGTGCACATCTTTCATACTCACAGATTCCTCTGGGCATATTTCAGACCAAGTGGCCCATCCTTTTCTGCTTCCTTGCACAACATTTGTGGGTAGTCACTTAACAGAGCTTGAATGAATCATGCTGGAATGCTTATGAATATCCCTTTTCCTCTTGGACTTTTATGGGACAAGCCTCTCTTTACTGAGCTATGGCAATTACCTGAGGTAAGCAGCCATCTGTGGATCCAGACCTCAAACTGCAGCACTTTTTTCACCACATTTTCCCCGACACCTGCTCCACCTCAAATGGGGCAAGGACAGCACAAGACCCACAGCAGCTGATGTTCAGTTGATGAGAAATGGTCTTATTTCAGCAAATTGCAGGGTCTAAAATAGGAAAGAAAATAGTGAAGGTTATTACAATTTATTTTCTCATTGGCCCAAACTGAGGGGAGATGTCACTGTGCTGATGATCACAAGTCAGGTTAAATGAAAAGGACACATTCCTCTTCTTTTGGCTTTACTGTCTGTCCTAAAGAGACTCCAAATGGCTGCTGCAGCCTGAGCTGTTCTCTTGTTATTTTCTTAACTACAGCTCCATCTACATTATCTAAACACATACAATTCCTAATGCTTAGAAATCAGCCCAACTTGAAGCTTAGAGTCCAATTTTTAGGTCTATCTCCTGTGAAATGGATGTTTGCATCAGCGACAGATCTGATGCTGTGTGGTGGCACTAAGCCCTTTTCTTCTGATGGTTGGACTAAAACAAGAGAGCTCCTTGCCACTGTGAATTGAAAAAGAAAATCAGTGTGAAATTTCATCATCTCTTTCTTATTAACCTCTGATAACCAACTGAAATGTGCTTCAGTGGCGTGCTACTAGAACAGCCTGCAAAAACATTAATGAGTCTAGGATTTAAAAAAGGCTTTTTGAAAGAAGGATCTAAAAAAAAAATCATTTACAGCGTAGCAACTCTAATTGGTACAAGTTACAGAGTGATTTTACAGAAGGATGCTGAGCTGCCCATTTCAGCTTGCTAAAGCAATGTATTTCCAAAGCAACATTGCACCTCATTCTGGAAGATTCTTTAATTAATTTGAATGCTGAAGCAGTGCAAAAACAAAAAACGTGTTATGCAACATTTGGTTTCACTGAGCCATCCAACAGCATAATTTTTACCAGTTTCTCTATGTTCCCATTGTGTTTAATTCTGTTACTTGTATGAGGCTGCAGATGTCTGTGCCTTTTCCCCACAGCTAAGGCTGTTCTCTCATATAATGTAATGGCTACAATATAACCCCCAGATACAGGACAATTCACTTGTTATGGGAGGTTAATAATTTTTCCTTCCTACATTTTTATGGAACATTTACTTTCAAACACATCCTAGCGACTGAGGTGTTAATTCAAAACAGGCCTTTGAACAGCTAGTAAGAAAATGAGAAGGGAAATCCAATTTCAGAAAATGTGTAAAACTGTGCAGAGGGGGGGGAAATGTCATTTTTAGAGAATTGTCTGCGGCTGACTTTGAAATTCACCTCCCAGCCACGTGGTGATGTTGGACAGAACAAAACACGGCAGCCAAACCCTGAGGATTTGGGAGGAGCAGACCTGCAGGTCAGGGCTGTGCTCTTCCTGGTCCATCCCCGTGGTTTGGTTGCCTTTTTCCCAACCTGGAAATGAAACTGGAGATGATTTTAGTAAGGGGGGAATATGAGAGCAGATCTTTATTTGAAGGCCCTCAGGAGCAGTTATGGAGAGATGTCCACAAAAGCCCAGCTCCCTCCAGGGATGAGTACATTTTACAGGTTTTTAGGAAATTAGCAGAATTGATTAAAAGCACCAGTTGGGAGGACAAGTGGGGATGCAATTCCCCCTCCCCAGGCCAAGCCCCTTCTCTGGAGCCCTCCCTTGGCACTGGCTGGGCTCTGTCCATGAGAGTGGATCTCCAGGAGTTGTTCTCAACCTTGGTTCCCAGGGAGAACCAAGATTGCTCTGGGGCCTGGCACCCCTGGGGCTTGGAGCTCTGGGATTTTTGTCTTTCTGCCTGGGGAAAGGCCATGGAAAAGTCCTGGCAAAACTAATACACTAAAAAAAGGCAAAAATCAAAAGGCATCAGTTTCAGAGGAGCTCTTCTGCACAGAGCCCTCAAGATCTCCCACCCCAGCTCCTGAGCCCCTTCCCCAGGGAGGATGTTCCTTCTCACAGAGCCAACCTGCCCTGCTGGTGCTACCAGAAATGACAAAAGTCCTTCTTCACCTAGCACATTTCATGGGTGAATTAATAAATAAATGTTGGATCATGAGGGAAAAGGGGAATTTTTAGTCTACACTCATGTAGGAAATTTCTCAACTTTGTCTGCTGGTCCCAAACATTATTCAACTCTTTGTCACTACTTTTAAGGCAAGGGTACTGCTGGTGTAGTGCTGATTCTGCACCCTTTGCTGAGCACAGTCAGGCTCCAGAAGGTCTCATTCTTTCCACTCAATGCCATGGCTGGCATTTGGGAATAGATGTTTATTCAGAGTGAACTGAAGAAAGAAAGAAATAATCAGGTTATCAGCAGCCAACAAAGCACACATACTGTGATGATTAATATGCATTTGAGTGGAGAACTGCTCTTTTTGCCATTAAAACTTGTATTACTTAAATCACATCCTTCATCAAAGTCTTCTAATTGCACTACAGTTTGTGATCATTTAATTATCTGTGTTTTCTTTTGGAGATGTTATCTCTAAAATGTACCGTATATATCAGAGTGCTCCTCCACTTTTAAGTGTAACTTGGCCAAAGGAATTTCTCCTAGAAAAAAAAAATCCATTTCAAAAGCATTTTCTTCCTGTCCACTTTGGGCTGAAGCAAGTTAAAAATGCAGAACACTCTCAGCTCTTCATTTGAAGAGGTAGACATGATAATTATAAATTCCTGCTGCAGTTTAAGGTTCACAGGACAAACTCACAATAGCTTCATTACAAATTCCCTGTGATCTCTTCATACATTTTAAGCACCTGGAATATTTGCATTTCTGATTTTACTGGTGCAGCCTTAACAAGAGAGAGATATTCTCACTCACTGTGAGCTGCATGAGGCTCTGAACAGTTTTTTTTGTTGTTGTTGATTCTGGGTGTAACTGAAGAAAAAGAAGGAAATAGAAATTTAAAAAAAATTATAAAGCCATTGCACTGTGACTTCCATTGTGGCTTATTTCAACTCACCTTAAAAAGAAGGAAATAGAAATAAAGTAAATGAAAATATTTTTTAAATGTTCTTTTTCCTCCTCCCAGTGAGATGCCTAGGATTTGAGGGGTCTGCCAGGTCTGCTTTGAAATAGAAATAAATAAAAACCCCTCCAGCTGAGTGTCTATACACTCTGAAGTAATAAAGATTTGTTTAGGATCATCCAGAGGAATTGAGATTTGCTGCTTTATTAAATGGAGTAGAGACTTTCACTAAAAAGATATAAATATACTGGGAAATCAAGTTTTATAAATATGGCCCTTTGTCCAATTAACATGTGATATAGTTCTTTCCATGGGATAATTATGCATGGATTATGTGTGTAAATAAAAAACTACAATGACACACAGGAACAGCACATTGTAATTAAAGTGGTTCAATGAAAAATATCTCAGAATAAATTTACAACAATTTCCTTCTGATCTGTGAACTTTTTTTGGTATATTCAATGGATTTTAACAGTATTTGATGTCATATTTGGCTGGAAATCAATTGATTTGTCTGATTAGAGCACAAGACATAATGGATGTGTGAGACAACCTGCATGTGATAAAGATATATGTATATAACTTCATAATGTAATACAAAGGTAAGCTGATAAATGCAATTTATATGAAGATAATAGATTTTCTTCACATGGGTAAGTATAAAATACATGTAAATATGAAGCATTTTTGCAAATACTTTAATTCCTCTTACAGCACCATCAGAGCTGGCACTTCTGTAGTGACAATATCATTCTTTGAAATATTTTTACAATGATAAAGAAGGATGAGATTTAATAAAGAGGTAATTAACAAGCTGTAATACCTAAACATCCCTGTTTATGTGGGGTAGCAGATTTTTTATATACTCATTTTAGTCAGCTCTGACAGCAAGTCTGTGGCTGATGGTTATGCCAGTCATAATTAAAACTCTTCCCCATTACATTCATTATCACAACAGATGGGATGATTTTGAGAGTAAGAGGTATGTTTTATATTAAAAAAAAAAAAAAAAAAAGAAATTACTTGCGCCACTCTATTCTTTCTGCTTCATCCCTTTGTTTTCTTTTCAAAGAAAAAGAAGGATTAACTAAAACACCAAAGCTCTGGTATTAATATTAAGGCATTATAGAAACCACAAATAGGATGATGGGAATCTGAAAGCTAAACATGGGAATGGATCCTAAGCCATGATAACAATAAATTGCTGCAAGCTGTATTTACAGATCAGGTTTATAGCATAAAATCATAAATGGAGAGAATTATCACCAGCCATCTGAGGTAATTAGCAACCAGTCACTTAATTGACTTTTACTGCTGCTCTGAAGCCACTGATACACTCTGGGTGTGGCTCCTGATGGAAAAATCAATGTCAATCTTACCTTACCTGTTGAGGGTTCAGACTGTAATTTCCAGTAGGATAATTTCATCTCAATAAATTAACTGGGAGGTTATGGATTTTTTTTATTTTTTTTTTAATTTTGGAGAAATTAAAAACATCCACCATGGATAAACCAAAAGAAGGTCAAGACCAAATAAAGAAAATAAAACACTGATACAGAATAGGGTTGGGTAACAGAAACTATTTGAGCATTGAATGCCTTTGGAACCTGATTGCAGCCCTAAAGTTCTTGAGCCCAGTTCATGGCTTAGAATAAAGAATGTTCATTGTTCAAGAGCAAAACCACTCAGCACCTCATACTCCATCATATTTTCACATAGATGAGAAAGACAGGCACAGCTCCTCAGGAGGAACAGGTGGGAAGCCAATCGTGTTTTCCTTTTAGATCCACAGAAAACAATTTTACTTAATTACACAATTATCCCAACCAGCATTATTTTTCCTGCCTGAAGAGGAGCACAGCAATGCATGAGCTAACAAAGTGATGAGATGAATGGTTCATTTGCTCAGCATCCTATTTTATTGGAATGGCCAGTCCCTGGCACTCTGGGCAGAGGGACAAAACACACTGCAGCACACAGGTGTGGAACAATTTTTCCCTTGGAAAGGTTTCCTCCTTTCCCTCATCCTCTGTGTGCTCTCCAGAACTGCCATTTCAAACAGCTGCTGGCTCTGTGCCTGTAGCTGGGAGCAATTCATCTCTTCAAAAAGCCAGCTCAGCACACTTGAGCCATCTGAACTATTTCCACCATCCCACATTATATTTGAGAATGTAATTGGAGGGGAAGAGAGGACTTCAACTCTCATTGCTGTTATTGCTGCTCCAGGAGAGAGGCAAAGAGTATTTCTATTTCTATTTCATTTTTATTCTATTCTATTCTATTCTATTCTATTCTATTCTATTCTATTCTATTCTCATTCCTATTCTATTTCATTCCTATTTCATTTCTGTTGTCTTATTCTATCCAATCCTATTCTATCCCTTATTTATTTTTACAGTCTTTAAGATAAACTTTGACACATCCTAACTCAGATGTGTTCAAATCCAAGAGAACTTGGAGAAAGACTCTTTTAACAGTGTGAGTGGCTGAGGGAAGGGTGGTTTCCTTAAAAGTGGTGGAGAGAAAAAGATATTTTTTGCTGAAAGTGTAGTACTCCTCTTTTCAGTTTAATTTTCTCAACATGCATTCATTTCTGTTACTGTTATTTACACACAAGTATAGGTTAGTCCTAAAACACTTATTAGACAGTAGGAATGAAACACAGTGACCTCCAAGAGAAAAAACCCACTGTGATTCAGAGGAAGTTTGTGAATTTGCACTTTCTAAGAGTTCTTAATGGAGCAGAGCTCCTGTGCTAGGGAAAATATCATTTTGAAACCCACCCAAATAAGTGTTACCCTTGCTGCTGATGTTTTTAATCCTCCACTCCTGCTTCTGTGGCTGAAAACTGGAAGTAGGTCATGCTGCAGCATTGTTACCTGTTGCAGATTCTCTACCACAGATGGAAAAGGAGGACCTGGCTCAGCAATTCAATAAAGTTAATCAAAACCAGATAATCATAAGGTATGAGGCTTTCTGCAAAGCAAAATTAACGCTGAAGTCACAGGAGCAACAAACAGGAGAGAAACTCTAACAGAGAAGTTGATACAACTCCAAAAAGCTCCAGATGTTCATTTGCAGGTAAAAACTTGTAATTAAACTTTCCAGACACTGCATTTCCAGAGATTAGAACACTGAACTTTACATATGAAGCACTGATGAATATGAAACCAAATGAAATTATTTCAGTCAGATGGGAACAGGCTGATTCCAGACATCTGTAATCTGGGTATTTATAATCAGCCCTTTACAGTCACTTTTACAAGGCTGTCCTTGAAAAAATGGAGCAGTACAACATTAATCAACATTTCACCTGAGGCTGTGAGCTCAGGACATAAAGAAATTGCTCTGAAATTCCAATCATCCTTCAAAAATGTGTTGGATCAAAATGTTTCAGTTGTTCTGGGCACACACTTTTTGATATTTATTAGTCCAGTTTGGACTAAATTCAGTAAAATCTGGGGTAAATCAGCACCACTGTGTGAATTTCAGCTACTTATTTTTTAAAAATAAGTCCAGACATCTAAAAAATCACCCATATGTGTGAACATATATTACACAGGCACCGTGCTGTGTGGTATTTACATGGCAGGATGGGAGAAGTGTTATCACAAAATGCTCCAGAGAAAAGAGATTAGCAATAAACCATCCCTCACCTGGCTCATCAGCATAATCTAACATTTTCTGTGATGTGATGGAATTCTTTACAGATTTACAGAACTCCACAACTTTTCAAGTCTTTATCCCCAGCCTTTCCACACATAATGGATTCCAAAGAAACACTTCACTGAGAAATCTTTTAACTTCCCCTTTAATTTCACTGCTGAATTGTCTGCAAGAGGATGCTTGGGCTTGTGTGTATTTTGCATAATGTAAGCACCTGCATATAGGAGGGCTGCAATAAGAAGTTAATTATGTCACAAGAGTTGCAGGGTCTTCCTTTGGATTTTCTCTGAGAAGCAAAGCCAAGTCCCACTTGCAGCCTGTCAGCTTTCCTTTGAATTGCCACAATAATTAATATTCTTTTCATCTAAAAGTCTGCCACCAAAATGGGACAGGTGGTTTCAAGAGCTGCTAAAAGCTGCTAACTATCTCTGGCAATGGTGCCACAATGTCACTGCAATAATGGCCTTTTCCCCTGAAAAGTTAGTCACAAATTTAGTTTAGGTGTTTTAAATGGAGTTCTACATAGCATTCATGTATGGAAGGGTGGTTTTATACATAGATGTGAAAGGAACAGGGGTGGACACTGAATGTAAAGAAACAAAGGAGAAGATGACTCAATATTCCAGGAACATCTAAATTTCCAGCTCGCTGCTCATCCCAGAGTGCAGAGAGTCCTGAACTTGCAGGTTAGAAAATGTCAAAAAATGCATCACTGTTCAGCAAAATCTAACAGAGAAGGAAGCAAGGGAAATAAATTTTAAAAAAGCCTGTGGAATGCTGGAAGCTCACACAAGCTCTGAAATCAAATTTCAAAGTGGAGCCAAGCCTTCCTTGCTTCCCGAGGCCCACAGAAGTTCAATTAGACACAAACTGCTCCCAAAGTTTTCTGTTAATATAAGCAAAGCTGCTGTGCCACCTGGTGAACATTTTCATATGCAAGAGTCTCTTTTGCTGTATTTCTCGATATAAAAGGCTAATTCAAGTGCTCTTGGCAACCTTTGTTGGTGCCTGCATTAAGATGTGTGAATAGTTGCAATCAGTAATGAGAGAGGGACTCCACTTCTGCCACCACAGAGGACTGGGCTTTTGTCAGCACATAACTAATATGCTCATTACTTCTCAGCAATGCATGTTTTAATTTTGGAGAAAATGAAGCAGAATTATTTGTAGCATATAGGGGAAAAAAAATCTAAAGGGATAATATATTTGAGTAAAACTTTCCTCTGTTTGCAGCTCATGAACTGATCAATCATGATTGATGATAAAATTGGAATGAGATGATCAGACTTGATCATCTACAATGTGTTCACTTTCAATATTTTTTTCATTGAACACTAAATAATTCTTGGCCCATCAGCTGCATGGATCAATCCATTAAAAATATTTAATGACACTGTGGTATTAAATGTTCTCCAAAGTGTGAAATCAACGTTATCAGACACAAACCACACAAGATGAGTTATTCTCAACACTTTGAATCAAATATCCTGAATAAAGCCTCTGCAGATACCTGAAATATGTTCTGGATATCCATACTGACAGCCCTCCAAAGCTGTTCTTTTGGCCCATCCCTTTGCCAGCTGACCCCATCTTTATGAACATGATCACCAAAAGTCATTAATTCAATCAAATTCAGGACCAAATTACCCCAAACTTAGGACAAAGACAGGCCTGGCCTAATGTGCACTGTGCTACTCCAATAAAGAGAGGAAAAATACAGCAATGTGGAATTCCTTGGAATAATCTTATCCCATGCTGCTTAGTGGCTCTTTGCTATTTGTCCTGATTTTCACCTAATAGAAAATACATCTTTTAATTTGAAGGAAGTCTGGATTCAGATCAAGTCTTGATTCGTGTTTCATGCTCTAGAAAATTCACCTTCCCAGAAGACTGAAGAAAATATCTGCAGAATTTTAGAGAAGGTCAGCACTTAAAGCATGTCTTGGCTCAATATCTATATGGTTTTTCAGTCTCTTAAATTGTCCTGCTACCTTGAATTCAGTTTAGGGAAAGTAATTTTCTCTATATATTTTCCCACCAGTTCTTGATGATTCAGCCAACACACTGATCCTCCTCTTAGAATTAGTTAATTTATATATTCTCTGGACTTCAATATCATTTGTACCGTTGGACCCGCTCCTATTTATTTATTATTTTCATACTGGACATCTATAACTTCTGCATGAGAATAAAACTAAATTAACCCCTCTATATCGAGGTCTAAATCATTTGGCAGGATATTGTATTTTCTAAAAGAAAATAGCATCATTTTTTTTGGACAACTAAACAAACTTTCAAAATAATCCAGAAATACATTTTCTGCAGGACTCTCCTTAGGTGAACAACAGTGAGTTATAGTTTTCAACTTTGCTCCCATTTTTCATCTAGTAACCAAATAATATTTATTCATGAGAACATAAATGTTTTTTGGCTATGGATAGAAAGTTGACATCAGATGGCAGGTGTGCCATGGGCCATTATACACTTATTAAAGGCTTTCTCTCTGGTATCTAAGTCCTCAACCTTTTAGAGAAAGTTAATTATGTTCAAAACTTTGTGACAGAAAGAAAACACGTTTTCCTTCCCTAGAAAGTTCAAGTTTCTGGATGAAAAATTTACCTTATATTAAAATAAGAAAGGAAACTGACGGCCTCGTTTAGATGATATATAGGAATTTTCTGCTTTTCTTTCTGTTTCCTCTTCAGAAACTGCTCTCTCCCCCTCAGCTGCCCAGTGTTCTTCAAAATGGGAGTATCTCCAGTTTGTCATTGATTTTATTTACAGCCCCACTCAGAAAGCTCCAAAACACCCCATCAACTCCCAGGGTTTGTGGTACCTCTCAATCTTTTTTTGCTTAATTTGACATGAGACACGTCCTTCACATTATCAAGGGCAGATTATTCTGCCTGAAAGAGTCTCATTGATCAGTTTGTCACCATCCACACCATTCCTAGGCACTGATTTTCCATGAATCTGGGATTGTGACCACCCACCAGGTACAGCCTGGCTGCCCTCACAGAGGTTTTTGGATGGAAAACCAGAGGGGGACTTGGGGAGACGCCCCTGGGTGTGCTCTCTTTAAAGGATGTCAATGGATTTAGAGGATGTCAGAGGATTTCTCATACAGCCCACACCTTCCAGGATATCCTCAACCCCAAATCTTGAACTAAAAAGCTTCATTTTAACCTGTCATGAATTTAGGCCCTGCCAGATGTTCCATTCTTCCTTTTTCTTAGAAAATACTTGCATACCAACACTTTTATTTACCTTCCTGCCCCTCCTTATGTCACCAATACAGAAATGACATCAATGCTTTTCTTCTGTTGAGTTCTAGTCTCTCTTCACCTCAGTACAAGATATTTGCTTTTGTTCCAGAGTTATTTCTATGAGCTGGCTGCTACTGACAACAGCTTTTCTGTTAATACTGAAAAGTGGTGAATTAGCTGTTTGACTGACTGAGCTCCTATGTTTGGAAATCAATATTAAATTGCTGCTTCCATTAGTTCGAGCTTCTAAAATACAGACATATTCATAAACTCATTATGCAGAAAAACTGCTTGGAAAAAGTGAGAAATAGAGCTTAAAAATACCAGTTTATTGCTACAATTACAGTGCATTCATAAAAGAGTTACCTGAACTCAGTGCTAATATCAGATTCTGTGTCAGACTCTCAGGGATATCAGAAGAAATACATTTCTCTTTCTGGTTCTTTTCTTCTTTTCTCTGTGTTTACAGTCATTACAAATGAATAGCAACCATTCTAAGCACAATATTTCTCAAAAAAAAAAATTGAAATATGGAAACCTGTATCATGATCACTCCTGAACACACTGGAAATGTGACTTACCCACCATGCAGGTTGTGCTCACCTAGCACAGGATGCAGCAGAACTGATGGAGGCTTGGCTTTTCTCATGGAAAAGATTTCTTGGTTTTTAAAGGATTACTCCAAAGCTCAGATTCCTTTTGGAATAAACTAAAAGCAGGGCTGCACTTCTGTCTGCTGTGCACAGAGGAAAACATGTTTATCACATTACAGCACTGAGGCTGGAGATAAGCTCTGCCATTTCCCTACAAGCAAATCCAGACATCTGGGGAAAAACAAGTTTAGCTGTCAGACAGGATACACAGGAGGGCTGAGCAACAACTGTGGCTGCTTCTTTTTCACAACAAGCAGACATGGTTCATTACAGTTAGATCATTACCCTGCTGGAAAATGGGATCCTCCAAGAAGGAAATCATTCTTTATTATGGCTTAGAATTTCTTACAGTTCTCAGGCCTTCCTCACACTTGAGGGGATTCATCCTGCTGTGGGAAAAATGTGAGTGTGCACCTCGTTTATGAGAGAGATTCCAGTCAACTTTTAAATGTCAGATGTAAAAAAAAAAAGAAATAATTTGTTTTTCTTTTGGGGTGATTATAATTCATATTCACCTCTTATATTCTCCTCAGTGCTAATCTTTAGTTCTGTGACAGAGATGAGTTATTTTGTGAATGAACAGAAGCAAAATTCCTTTGGAACCATCTGAAAATGCAATTTATCAAATTCTTCTCCCTTGCCAAGTGCAAACTATTGAAAATGCTTGTCATCTAAGCCAGGGATAGAATTCCCCTGTCTGTCTCCCCTGATTCAGAGATTTAGCACCAGGCTTTTAGTTAATGCTCATGCAAAAGGCTGCACTGTAAAGCATTTCAGTGATGAGTGTGACAGTTAAGAGGTTTATTATTTTTAGCACACTCAGACTTGTAGGGAAATTTCCTCAGGTTTCATGGAAGAAAATGTGTCCTTCCATTCCTGCCCAGGCAAGTTTCAGCCTGTAGTATTTAGGTGGCAAAAAGCACAACTGTTTTAAAAAATATAAAGGATAAACAGGCACACGTTCATGCATTCCATACATGAATTATGGGAAATAATACATATTTCCATTATCTACATAGTACAGGCATTCTTAGCTGTGTTTCTGGGAGTTAGCATTAGCCTACAAGTAAATAAAGAGAATTTCTGAAGGGGTATGACACCAAACTGTTGGAGAGAGCAGTTCCAGTCCAGAAATATCAGCAACCTGCCAAACTCCAGAAAGGTGTCAGAGCCATGAGGGTGTGATGGGTACTGGACATTTCTCCTACAGAGACAAAATTCATCACAAGAAATGCTCAGAACCTAAAAATTGACATCAAGTTGGCCTCTTAGATTTGCAGAATTCTCTCCTCTAGCTCTGGCAGGAACACTAATTACTGCCTTAGACTACAAAGCTAAATTTTAAGTGACTAAAACTAGATTAAAATGGTCCCCTTCTAAATGAAGGGTTTGCATAAAAGGACAGAGCCAATACTGAAAACAAGGTGCGTGCCATTACTGCCAAAAAATTTACAAGTAGCAGGAATACAATTTCCCATTTTTATAGCCTCATCTCTATAAGCATTTTTATAGTCACTTCCATAAAAATGTCTAAAAGTGCTCTATAAATATTAATGAATTAACCTCCCCTGTGTCCCCATATGGTGGGTATTTATTTGTATATTGTAGAGCTGGAGAAACAATTGCAATAAAATTAAGCTCTGTGCACAAGTCCAGCTCCCAATTCTTTTAGAGAATCAGGAATAAATAATCCTGGATCCCTGATAGTAAACTCAAGGATGAGTTATCTACCCTGCCATAGGCAGCCCATGACTTCAGAGCAATGGGATTTCCAAAAATCTTGTGCCCTGTCCCAGCAGAACTCTCCAAAATCAAACATCTCTAAAAATGGAATAAACAGGATGGATATTTTTGTGCTACACTTCCATAGCTGAAAGTATTCCTGAAATTGTTCTGCAAGGTGATGTTTTTAAACATGTCAATTTTAATGTTTTATGGGTGGACACAGGATGCAATCCAAGAAAGACCAAAAGATTTCAAGGAGGAAAAAAATACAAGGATTCAAATTCATTCCTGATAAGAGAGAAATAACTAAAGAAATATAAGCCCATAATAAGTTAAAAACCCATGTAAGGCTCTTGTACACAGTTTGCACACACACAAAGAAACAATCTGACAAAAATAATAAAATCATCTCAAATTACAGAACTATTCTGTTCAAATAACAGTGTGCAAGAATTAGTGCAAATCATTCCATGGAAATACTTTTTTCCTAAATGGTCTTTTCTTTCAGACAATTTCTGAGTCCTAGGACACGGTATGGAAAAAGCCTTTTACATTATTACTCTTCATTTTACTTGCTTTTTCCTCCTCCTTTTTTTTCCCAACTGTGTCACTGTGTTTCTCTTGCAATGCACAAAATGCAAACCCAGAGTGGCCAAGATACCAAGTGCCACTGAAAATAAACATATTTTATGGCTCCAATATACAATTTCCTTAAGAACTTAAATTCCTTAATAAGTTAACAGAACAATCAATCCCTATGCTTCTTCCCATTTTCCTCAATGGGAAAAATGGATTTTTCCCATTTTCTCATAAGAAGGTAAGGGATCCATTTGTTGAAATCCACAGCAGTTAAATATCACTGTTTTTCTAAAAGCATTAACTGATTCACTGGGAGTCTGTACAACTCCAGGACCAATCTTTCATTTCAATTTTATCATGAACTGCATGATATTGATATAGAGAGAGGAAATTGCATTAAATTTATGTTTCACCCAGAAACCTTCACAAAAACATTTTTTTTCTCTTTTAATATCTGAGGGAGTTTCTGACAGAATTGTTCCCAGTGAGAGAGAGACAGTGAATTAACATTTCAGAGCATGCTTTGATATACAATGACTTAAAACCACCTTATTTTGATCTATGTTCAAAGTCTCCGAAACTAAACCCAAAGTTTTTGAAAGAAATAAAATTTGTTAACTGCTTCCAAACCCAATCAAAATGACTTTGGGACATGTACTGGTGGGACACTGGCAAGCAGCCCTTGGAGGGGCTCTGAATAAAAGACACAGCATAATCTGAATAAAATATAATCACTCATGTATCATCCAAAAGGAATGCATCAAGCAATGAATAAAATTGGATTGAGAATTATAGTGGGTTTTCTCTTTAATTAAAAACCAAGCTATGTTAAACCAGGACAAGAATATATAGCAATTAGTGAGGGTTTCTACAACTACATCTGAATTCAGTGATGTCATCACTCTATTGCACTTATTCATGGAGATGATGTAATATTAATGGAATAATAAATGAGGCACTGTGCACATAAGTGTATTTTCTCTTCAGCTTTTTGTCAATTCAAAATAACTAAAGTACATACTTTAGAGAGTGGAATTGAAATTTTTGACAAATCTTGATCTGATTTCAGTAGAATCTATTATTTTTAATAAGAAAAAAAAAAATCAGTGCCAGTTGAATACAAAACCAAAATCAGATAAATCCTATCTGCACAGGGAAATCCATGCATTCCACAGAGTCAGAGTAAAAAAGATTTTGCTGACTACAGCAGAGGAAAAATTGGGTAATTAGGCCAAATCCTACAGTGCTTATTTAGGATTTAAGCTTATGAGAATAGTCTGTGAGTGATTATTATTATTATAATGATATGACAAAACCTATTATTTTCCTAAGTATTTTGTAAATGTACAGGAAGAAACAGTCTATGAATGATTCTCTGCTCTAAACCTGAAATATGTGGGAGGAAGAAGCCACAACTTCACAAAACCCACACATCCCATTACTGGCAGGAACAAGACAAAGATCTTTCCTTCCTTTCATAAGGACACAGACCCCAAAGTCAGAAGAGTTTTGTGCCTGGCAGTGAATCCTGAAAGGGAATTTAGAAACCTTGGTGCATTTCCAGTAATCAGCTCTGAAGTAAATTCCTTGTCTCTCCCACTAAGATGTGGCACAAAATTATTCTCATCCCAACATTTTTTTCCCTGTTTTAATTCAATTTTATTCTCTTGTTGTCACCTGGGCAGCAATAATAACTCTCCCAACCAGGGTAACTTGCCTGGATTCTTTTGTTGTTCTTTTGGGGGCTTGGTAATTTTTACAGTGCAAACACCATCAGTGCTGTTTATTTCTGATTATGAGATTTTGCAGTTTTGCTTTGTTTGAGGAAGTCCATGGCAGAGTGAGGAGTAATTCCCTGACATTTCACTAACCCTCCCCTGCCATGCAACAGGGTCCTTTTGTTGTTGTTGTTTAATCCCTTTTTTTTCCACTTTTCTTGTGTTTTGGGCTTTTAAATTGTGAATCACCACAAGAATCCCTCTTAAAAGGCTCCCTTTAACATTCTGGCCTAAATTATCAGGACATCATTGCTCTTCCATCATTTCTAATATTCTTTTCCATCTCATCCCTCCCTACAGACCTATTTGGATTATGCAGGCTCAGGGAGGCTTCTCCTGTGCTGCCTCATTGAAACATTTTTGTACCACTCAAAGCCCTTTCACTCCAGTGAAATATTGGCTCTTTCAGTCTCATAAAATACAGGTGGGCTCTTTTTCCTGCTGCACTCTTAATTCTTTGGGATTATGTAAGGAACAGCTTCTTATTAGGGAAGGATGAGCTCAGAGAGATCAAAGCCCTGCTCCCAGCTGTGTTAAGGTCCCTTTATATCGATGTAAAGGGACTTTAAAGCAAGGCTGGATGTCTCACACTGAGTGGATTCACACATTTTTTACCATTTTTGCCATGAAATTCTGGTATTGTGTGACTCGTGGGCTGCCTCTTTTCAGGCAAATTAGTTTTTTAAGAGAGAAGACATCCCACCTTGCTCTTTGAGTATAAAAGGAGAATTTATAAATCTGCTCGTGGAGGATGTTGTTCCTTCAGCAGTGTGGGTCCATTACATGGTTTCATTTTTCCCAAAGCAGGAAGAATGTGCTGTGTCACAGTTATCCTCAGCAGCTGCAACTACAAAAGGAGAAAAAGTAATGCTCAATATCTGTCTCAGAGAAACATAATTTGAGCAATTTAAAGGGTTCCTTGCTGCTGGTTTTTAAGGTAAGCACAAGAAATTTCTAAAACATGGAAAATTCCAACTAAGCACGTTCATATTTGGTGCGTGTGGACAGGAACAGATTATACTTACACAAGAAAAAATCCTTATCATATAAATAAGAAAAAACTCTTTCAGTGATAATCTGACTGTAAAAGCTAAATCAGAAAAAAATTGAGCTTTTTCTATAGCTTTTTTCCATGTCAGGCTCAAAAGTGCTTACAGAGAACACAAATATCATTGTCAAGCTGAAAAAATGAGACACAGAGAGAAAAACTGAGCCTCAGTTTCATGCTGCCTTCAGAATATTTGGTTTTTCACAGTTTGGTGGGAAAAGGCAAATCTAGGAGAGAGAAAAGGTTGAGTCCATCTCATATCTAAACACAATTTGCCTGAATTTGTGGAGCACCATGAGAAAACTGAAAAGCAAAATGAAAACATTCATTTTTTTCAGAAATTCTAATAGGAATCAGAAAAATATTTCCCAGTGTGAGATAAAGGGGTCACCATGCTATTATATAATATCATATTATCATATTAAGCATTAATTTTAAACTTCTGAAATAAATGAGAGCTGGGTTTCTGTCATGGAATTTGAAGGGCTTGATTCAAATATTTAACAAAGTTATTTTTGATTAAATCCCAATGTTTTCTCAAGGATCAATTTCAAACTTTTAGAATGTCACTTCCATACAAGATCATTTTTGTAATAATAAATGAAATCGTGACATTAAAATTGCCTAATATTATCTGTGAAAAGGGAAAGCAAACACTTTCTTAAGAAATTCCTTTTGTGAGTGTTCACAGCAGCAAACTAACAGAATTTTTTTTAAAAAAAAGGTATTGCTTGGAGAGGTTGAAAAAGTTCTATCATGGCTCTCTATAGACAGATGTTTTATTTTGAGTGGATTTGTTGTTTGAATAAAGGCCAGGAGTGCTCTGGTATTTTAAAATTTCTTAATTTTCAAGTATTATGTCAAGCCTGCAACAATCAGAACAAAACCCAGACAATAGACTCAGTACAGAGAATTATCCTTTTCTTCCTGGCATGGATGGTGCCGGGAAATCCTTCCTTTAAAAAAAAATCTATGAAAAATCAAGATTATCATCTAGACAAGAGAGAGACTCTCAAATCCTCTAGCTCATTTGCTTTGCATGCCCTTAAAGGCACATTCCCCCCCAGCAAAGCAAGTGTGGTGTCTTCTCACAATTGTGGACTTCTGTTTTAAAAACTGGAAGTGCATTCACAGAGACCACACCAATAAATAAGTGAATCAGTATTAAAGTGTGAGCTTGAAACTGGTGGAGCCCTGATGCCAGCTCCAAGCAGCTACTGCTGTGTCCTGCTGCCAGAGGGCAGGGTTAGGTGGGATTTGGGAAGGAATTGTCCCCAAATTTGGGAGGGTGGGGAGGGGCTGGAATAAAATTCCCAGAAAAGCTGTGGCTGCCCCTGGAGCCCTGGCAGTGCCCAAGGCCTGCTTGGGGCTTGGGGCAGCCTGGGACAGTGGAAGGTGTCACCATGGCAGAGGGTGGAATGGGATGGGATTTAAGGTCCTTTTCCAGCCCAGATCACTGGGATTTTATGATGAAGACACATCACAGGATCCAAGCACTCCCTCAGCCACATTCAATCCCCCAAGCCTTAAAACACAACATTCCAACCTCACCGTTCCTGTCTACCACCCAAAAGTCCACTACATTTGGCTTAGGAGGACTTTTAACTGAAAATTAAACATCAGCTTGCTGCTTATTTTCATTAAAACCCTCATTTCCATCTGGAATTAGGCTGTTTGTGGCTGGCAGGCCCAAAGTACTCCCTCAGCCACATTCAATCCCCCAAGCCTTAAAACACAACATTCCAACCTCACCGTTCCTGTCTACCACCCAAAAGTCCACTACATTTGGCTTAGGAGGACTTTTAACTGAAAATTAAACATCAGCTTGCTGCTTATTTTCATTAAAACCCTCATTTCCATCTGGAATTAGGCTGTTTGTGGCTGGCAGGCCCAAAGTACTCCCTCAGCCACATTCAATCCCCCAAGCCTTAAAACACAACATTCCAACCTCACCGTTCCTGTCTACCACCCAAAAGTCCACTATATTTGGCTTAGGAGGACTTTTAACTGAAAATTAAACATCAGCTTGCTGCTTATTTTCATTAAAACCCTCATTTCCATCTGGAATCAGGCTGTTTGTGGCTGGCAGGCCCATCCCCGCGCTGCCCCCGCGCAGCAGCGCTGCCGGCGCGCTCCTCGCGCTCCATTATCGTCCTGCAGGAAGGGACAGCAGGCCTGATTAAATCCAGTTAATGCTAACAACCCCTGACACGTTAATCAGCATCCAGGGCCTTCTGTTTGAAGGCCTCAGACACGTTTTCCAGGCAGTCATGGAGCTCCAGGAGGGGAGGCACTCAGAGGTCATCCGCTCCCTTCCCGTGCCCAGAGGAAGGACTGGTTGAACTTCATCCGTGCTGACAGACACTTGCTGCCCCTCCACCACGGTCTGACCTTCTGCTGGTGGCTTTACAAGCATCCCTGAGCAAGCTGGTGCATTGTCTCTCTGCCCTTTCCCTCCAGGTTTCGTCCAAATCTTCCCGCCTGCAACCTAAACCCTTCACATCCTGTCTCTCCAAACAGATTTTTACGCTCCTCTTTCCTCCCCGACTGTTTTACACACTTGAGAATTCCAGATATGCCACCCTTGGCTGGAAACAAACAAACAAACAAACATAATGTAAAATGGAAAATAATTTCCAGAGTCTGATACTCTTCCTTCTCCAGGCTACACTTCCTGATCCATTCATCTTTCTGGAAACGAAGTGCTCAGAATTGGCCCCTGTGTGTGGAGCAGAAGAAGGAGTTTGATCATCAATTTGTGCTCATCTACAGCTTCTTCCAAATGAGGTTAGGACATTCTGAGCACTGTGCTGGCCCCTTGCACAGATTTTAACCCAGCTGTCTGACTTTTTTTGTGGCCCACATAAAATAATTTCTATCCTGCAGAGGCTCTGACAGAGCTGAGGTTTTTTTTCCACGCTGCATTTGTTCTTCCCAGCCACCCCTGTCTTGTTCAGTAGTGGGTTTTTTTTTTTAATGTTTGGGTAGGATCAGTCTTTATTCTTATCCACTCATCCAGTGTAATTTCCTAATCAATGTTTCTTCAGTATTTTTTAACATCTAATATTAACTGCACCAAAAGACACATAACAAAGCTTGTACTCCCCCACAAAGCCTTCTGTTACATAAAGAACATCAGATTGGTCTGAGATGAATCATTATTTTAAAAAATATCTGCTGGCTCTTGTCATGCTGGTGTGTTAGAGATACCTCTGAGAAGTGAAATAAAGCCAACTGCTCTGCAAATCAGAACTCCTGGATTTTGCCTTTCTGAGGAAGACATCAATTTTGCTTTCTCCCAGTTCTCCATCTGCCTGTAACGCACACAGAGTTCTGATATTTACTGTGCAAACACTTCTCAGCACTAATCCAGGCCATGGCTTCCAACACCATCATCTTCTTAATGATCCCATTCTTAGTATTAATATAAAATTTCAAGTAGTTCTCAATCAGAGCAACCTCTAAAAATCAATATTATTGTCATTATTACAGTGGGCAGCAGTATGATAACTCAAAATATGCTTGTTCAAATAAATCCACATGTAAATTAGCTCTTTTAAGATAGTAAGAATGATTTCTATATGCATTAAAAATATATATCCTGCAAAGTATACAGGGAAAAGCTCTTGGGTCCTTTACCCATTAAAGCTGTTTTCTATTTATTTGGTGTTTTAAAATACATAAGTAACCAGGGAAATTTTTAACTTCTTACAAGATACTTGCAGAAACCAAGTTATTATATATTCAACATGAGCCACAGTACAAAATACTACTCAATCAATTTTTAATAATTGGATCCTTCTTAAACCACAAATTACCTGAAAGTGAGGTTAAGGGCTCAAAACTGATAAAAATATTCTTTTACAAGTATAGTGACAACATCCCACTATGTTACTGACCCAAGAGTCATGAAAGCTTGTCTTTTCATAGTGGCAACAGCTATGGTCTGATCATTGCCAGAAGCTACAATTTTTATGAAAATAAATTATAACATTCTTCAAAACATATTTTTCAAGAAATGAACTCCAAGGTAACTCACTTTCCTAAAGTGGCCACCATTTCTAAAATCTACATTTTTTTATTATTCAAGGACAACCACTGGCTTTATGACCAAAAAAATGATGATAAAAAAGGCAATTATAGGTTGCACTGTAAGTGGTTAAACTTCTGCAGAGAGAGGTGAGAATTTTTCCAGCAATTCATTTTTCTTCTAGGAGAATATAAGACACAACAAAGTACCAAAAAACAGGTGTTTAGCAAAAAGTAGACAAAATGTAAGCAGAAAAATGGGGTCAGTTTGTACTGCTGTCCTCAGGAACTGAGCACACTTACAGAAGGGGTCAATTAGGATCATTCCCCTTCTAGGGTAATTAAGCTTTAACCCAAGGCAGGCACACATAAAATTGGAATTTGTATTGCAGAGTAGTGAGATCTCATAGCAAGGTGTTGTAACAGGTGGCACAAGCAGGGACCTCACTTCACAGAGGGAAAAAACAAATTTAAAAGACTCTGCAACTTCCACTTTGTAATAACTGCTTCAAAAATATGTTACTTTACATTTGGATAACAGTCTTGAGAAGTTCTTTCTGCTCTTTTATTTGAGAAGAATATCTAAACCCTCCCCCACTCCTAAATAATTCCTTCATGGCTGGCACAGGACATGTTCAACACATCAGGTGATATCAAAACCAGATCTTTAAAACACTCTGTACAACTCAGAGTCCAGATGGTGAATCCAAGCAAGCATACAAGGAGATGAAAAGCATATTTTCCCAAAAAAGTGGAATGTTCTGTGGGTCAGGGATGCTCAAAAAGGGTCTAAACTTGAGAATTTAAACTGGTTTGATCCAGGAGTTTGGTTTGGCTCTCAAAACTTGAATCAGTTTCAACTTCCTGGCATGTTGAAATGGGTCAGGTTTGGATTTTATGCCAAAAAAAAAGAGAGAAAAAAAATGTAGATGAATAGAATGACAATGAGAACATGGGTTTGATAATATGATAATAAGAATAAGGGTTTCAAGTCTCTTGGGATTTTAATTTAGATTTTTGTTTGTTTCATTTGCACCTATGTAGAGGAGAAAGAAGTCCACCAAAGCCAGCTGAGCTGGAAACCTCAGGTAAATATTCCCTCACTTTATTGCAAACCTTTGAGGCACTATTCAAGGACAGGCAGTGCCCAGATTTGGTGTCACTACTGATGACACTTCACATTCCTGACTGGTTTTCCTTTGAAACAGTCTTTTATTTGCTCCTGACACAGTTTTGAAAAGAAAATGTGCCTCAAGTATGTTGTGAAAGCACGAGGCTGAGAGGCACAGATGTTATTACTTGCTGCCATATGCTGTTAAAGCTTTAATAACATGCATTTATACTAAGTTAAAAATGGTACTTCAGCACTCTGAATGTCAGCAAAAGAACTGTTCATTCCTTGGTAAAACACACCAACAAATGGAGCAACACTGAAAAGTCATGTTGGATTTTTGACTCTGCACAAGCGGATCCTTGAGGACTTTCCCGTAAAGATCAAGCAGATCATTAGGAGTCCCTCTAAACCATTTTATATTGACATCCTTGTTTTCTGAAGCAGCAGCTTTCATTTATGTTCTCCTTTGGTTTATTTGACAGCCTCCTCTCACACAATTTTCAGATATAAATGCGAGCCACAGGCTAACATGGAAACAGAGAGCAAACCCTTGTGCACATCCAAAGCTTGTTAATATTTCTGAAACCTTTGCCACCATAAAAATTGAGACATGACCATTACCTCACCTGCCCCTTGGACAAAATCTCCAGTGCATGTTCCATTCATAACCTTTGCTACAGAATGCTTTAGTGTTTTCCAACATTCTGCCCACAAGTTCCCATTTTGGAGAGGTTTCCAATAAAGTGGGGGAATATTTACCTGAGGTTTCCAGCTCAGCTGGCTTTGGTGGACTTCTCTCTCCTCTACACAGGTGCAAATGAAATAAATAAACAAGTAAAAATCAAAATTAAAAATCCAATTGGCTTGAAACCCTTGTCCTTATTATCATATTATCAAACCCATGTTCTCATTGTCATTCTATTCATCTGCTTTTTTTCCTTTTTCCTTTTTTTTTTTT
>WEIU01006514.1:607310-626186 GCA_013389925.1 Aegithalos caudatus | reverse complement strand
TTTTTTTTTTTTTTTTTTTTTTTTGTGGTATAAAAGCCAAAGCTTTACCCATTTCAACAAGCCAGGTAGTTGAAATCTGGGATAGTTGTCAAAGAGTTGGTCAAGCTGAGCCACCACTGCATGAAACACTGTAATTATTTGCAATTCACAGGGAATTGTGCCCAATTCCACAGGGAATTTTAGGGGAGAAGTGAATGTGCACCAATCTACCCCATGCCCCATCAGAACTGTGATTTTTCACTCTACATTTTTAAGGAAACATAGATGAAACCTTCTGAGAAGCCAGTAGTACTTTAAATTTGGGGCTTTGGGGGGGTTTGGTGGGTTTTTTTTTTTTTTTTTGTTTGCACTGGAAATGACAGATCCTTTGAGGTTAAAAAGTACCAGTCCTAGTACTAAGTCAACTCTCTTTCAGGGTAAAATTCCACTCTCAGCATATGAAAAGTAATAAAAATCTGATTTTGAACAAATATTTCTACTTGAAATACAGTAGAAACCCCTCCTTGTGCTTATTCAGTATATTTTCCCATTTTTATGGGAGCCTTCTAAACCTCCACAGTCTTTAGTAAAAGTCAAATAATTTAATTGTGAAATAACTCAGTCCCAACCAGCTGAAGCCAAACAACTCAGACAAGCATTTCCACACTCTCTGAACGAAAGTCAATGAGAGCTGAAGACAAACTGCCTCTAACAAAGTGTTTGCTCAGAGGCCTTGATGAAGCAGCTGACACTTTTCCTGCGGAGATTTAGTCCAAAAAAATCCTGCCAATTTTTTCCAGCAGCCACCAGGTTTTGTTTGCAGCCTGTGAGAAGGGCTCCTGTACCTATATCCGTGAGCATATGGATGTGTAGGGAGGAGGAGGTGACAGCTACAACCAGTAAATGTGAAACCTGCATCATCAACAGCAGAACAGGAAAAAAGTTCTGTTAATTAAAACTTGAAAGGCTCTTTCTAACATTCACTCCAAGTAAGTTTTGTCCCCATCATTCACCTTTGGAAAGAACTCCTCTCCCTCTGAGCCTGTTTCACTCTCTGCCTTCCTTCCTTGTTTTTATTTAATTTCCAGAGACAGTCACTCTCCATCCTTTCTGATAAATGTGGCTAAACAATGGTAATTATGGCTAAATGATGATAATGACGGCCAAAGCATGGGATGGCAGGTGAAATTAACCCCTCTTTCCTCTGTTTTTTGGGGCAGAGGGGAGCTGCCCTTCTCTCCCAGCCCAGGGGATGCGCTGCCCTTCCCTCCCTCATCGCCAGGCTCAGGGCTCCCTCTCCTGTTCCAAGAGATTTTTCACCACTGTGCTTTCAAACAGACCTGACAGACAAAAACCTGGGATGTCTAATGGAATCAAATACTCAGGAAAGACTATACCTTGAAATTCCTTAATATCTAGAGTGTGGAAAATTAATATTAACTTCTCAAAATCATAAAACACCTTTTGTCACATCACAAAGCTTTGGTATCAGCTCTGGTTCAGAGCTCTACCCCCCAGACTGTGGGGGTACAAATAGAAAGACAACCAGAAAAAATCATGTGGGGAGAATCATTGAAACTCTTTAAAACATAAAAGAATAGCAAATAATACCATAAGTTCTGTGGTTATTCTGCATTTGAAGAGAGATTTGGTAATTATAGAACATATAACTGAGCATAGAACATAAGCAACTTATAGAACACAAGCAACGGATATTTCATTTTCTCTTTAAGAAGAAATTCCCTGGGATTACTCCATCTGTAAGAGAACCACAGGCAAGGAGCGGTTATGCTCTCAAAGGATAAAATTAAAAGATAAAATCTCAGAGCAATAAAACATATTAGACTAAATCAACATCAATATAGAAATATTCAGTGGTCACCCACTGTTTTCCAATTAAAATATTTGATTTCAAACCAACCAGACACAATTTATTTTATTAAAAAAGAGGAGACAGAGGAAAAGGAGCAGAAATCACAATTTTTGTTTAGACTAGATTAAAAACAAATTTAAAAATGAATACCATATAACTAATGAATAAAGGAAAATAACACCCCAAAATTTTATCTATGAGAAGGTAATAGATTAATTTCATCTCTGGTAGGAGGAAACAAAACAGTTTCCAATAAATATATTTAGTCAGACAATTCTGGATCTGTGGTGAACATGTAAGACCAGATTGAGCTAATACACGTAGGACTTAAAGAGAAACTTCACTGTCATCACATAAATCAACAAGTAAATGAAATAATGAAAATGTGAAATACAAAAGAACCATGAACAACTACAGCAGGAATAATGTGAGCTGGAGATCAATGAATTTAATGGAAGCCTTTCCAGTGCCATTAATAAAATTCAGGGCTGGTTTTTGTGCTGGGAGCTGATGGCAGTTTTAGGTGACACAATCATTTTTGGGCATTAAAGCACAACGATGACAGTGCCTTCTGTCTGTGCTGGGGAGGGGAGGAGGTGCTAAGATTGGATTAGGGGAGGATGAAATGCGCCACCATCCACATGGGAACAGGGAGCCAGTAAAATATTCCTGGCAATGCCCTTGAGATAACCACCTGTCACACCACCAGAATGTGCTCCAGAGTTATTTTCTGCCGTGGTTCCATTTCCCAAATCCCTGTTTTCACTGTAACATATTACCTTTTAGTGGCTGGTACTCCATACAGCACACGGATTAATTTCCCCTCCGCCGATGGAATTTTTAATGAAGATAAATTATAATCATGACATTTACATCTCAATGATTTTCACAATTGAAACATTCTCCTAATCCTGGTGCACATGCTGTAAGTGGGTTACACAGCCAGATACTAAAGCAATCATTTTATCATTGTCAGAGTGAATATAATGCCTACAGAAATCAATTGGACTTTTATGGGAACAGTTAGCTCAGCTGGTTTTGCATTGAAAAAAATGCACTGAAGTGCCCATTATCCATCTCCACTGTCAAAGGGCAGGCCAGGATCTTGGCTTTCATTCCCAAGAGTGTGGAACTATGTCTTACAACCAAAATGAGAAGATGAGAAAGGGCCAAAGTGGTCAGGAATGGCCAACAGCAAAAACATCAAGAAGAATAACCCAGAATTACCTGATTTGGGTACAAAATTTGGGTCAAACAGAGGTTCCAGCTGTGGTTTCTCTAGCCATGGAGGGCAGGAGGTGGTCCTGACCAGGGAAGTCTTATAGGAAAGACAGAAAACTTCCAGTGATAAAGTCCCTTGGAATAATTTCTGCTTTTTTTTTTTGTAGTGCACTGAACAACTTAGCAAGAGATATTATAGCAATAAATCTTTTTATACTTTTGAAGGAAAATGAACAGTAAAGGTTAGGGCTGGAATGTACTACTTAAAATAAAAGAATAAATACTTCTGCCAGCTGTTTAAACATTCAATGGCCAGATCCACAGGAGAAAATCTGTTAATGTTTCCGTTCACACCACTGAGCCTCAGGGCTTGCAAGTTGTGAAAACATAAAATCTTAAGTCCTCAACTTTCATACTTCAAATTTGCAATGTTTTTCAGAAGTTTAGTGGTAGAGATTAATTTTTCTGAATTTATTCTGGAAAAGGTCCCACCATGAATGGATGTATTTCAGGTACCTCACAGTGCAGTCAAAGAAAACAAAAGGAATTAAATACTACAGAGGGTTAGGAAACAAAAAGCTTCCATAACACAGTGGAGGGATCAGATCCCATCACAGTCAGACTTTGTGCATTAAACTACATCATTCCAATGAGCAGGAATTATAATTGTAATTATAATCTTAATTCATTGGCAAACATAGTTCTCAAGAGGAATCAGGTACATGCAGGCGCAGGACCTGTACACACAGACACCACTCAGCAGGGAATTGGAATTTTTCTAATTAATGCCATGCAGAAATCCGTCTACTGACAATTATCTCAATAAAAATAGATTTCCTTGTTATTGAGTATGGATTATTTAACTTAATAACATTTTCACTTGGGCACCTATCATACATAAACACTACAGTCCACAGAGGAAAACCGGGGTGGGAGGAGGGAAGGCTTTTTATTGCTGAAATTAAATAAAACATTAAAAAAGGGCAGCTCAGTTGCCCACTGAGGTTGGTAATTAAAAGCTGGAGAACACTCACCTGTGTCCACAGGGGGTTTTACAATGCAGTTCTGTAGCTGGGAGGGTTCTGGCAGAGTCCCAGGTATACCTGAGACTGAGCAGCTCTCCCGGTGTCAGACTGTGTCTCCAGACAGGATCCAGCAGCACTGGCACTCCTGGAATTCCTGCACATCACTTCCAGGCTGACACCTAAATGGATGGCAAAGAAGTAAAACTGAGGGAATTTCAGAAAACAATGGCAGATGCCCAAACAAAAACCCATGGCCAGCTGATTAAGGAGGAGAAAGGCACTTTTCAGAAGCCTCAATTGAGGATGCTGGCCTAGGGAGAGGCAGGAGATTTACCTGACCAAGATCCACTGGAAAAATCCAAACACTGCAGTAAATTCAGCCAAGTCAAAACACCAATCCCTTGAAATCTCTTCTCCAGTAGTGTGGATGTTCCAACAAAAGCATCTCAGCCCTCTGTGAGCTGTTTCATTCCTTTATTGCAAAGGCTGCATGTATTCCCCCTACCTTACCTTGAAATGTCTCGTTCCCGTCTTTGATTTCAGCTGGTTCAACTTGACACCCTTTTTTCACCCCCCAAAAGCAGTTTACTCACTGCTGAGCTAAAAAGCCCACTGTGACACGGGCAACACTCTTTGTACTAAAAACCAGAGATGTGGAGAATGGCATTATGCATGGCAAGGGCTGGAGATGCTGGGAATAATATTCAAAGAACAGGAACGTGAGAAGTTCGAAGCTGCCAATGGAAACAAAGGGAGCAGCAAGAAAGGAGACTGTAGAAAATGTCTTGTCAGTGACTCCTGGCCTGGAATTGAATCTCTAGGTGAGCCTGTGGCAGTCTCTGGAATGCTAATGAGGTGCTTAACATTACCCAGTATTGGGCTGAGTTTGCAGACAAGAGAAAATAGAGAATGGGGAACAGGAATATGAAACTGCTGGCAGAGCTGGGGGAAACAGCAACCAGGGAGAGGATCCTGCATGAATCCTGGAAAAAAAGGGCTGGAACAACAAGAACCTTGGTGGCACAGAGCATTTTACAGCCATGACACTCACAGAGCTCCTGGCACTCTGAAGAACAAAACAGATCCCTTGGGATCAAAGAACTCCTCAAGGGATGACCCATGAGCATTTCATTCTTCTCTGCCTGGTTTTCTTTGCATTCAAGACATATTTTTACTCCTCTGAGAAGATCTGAATTGCAGCAAGGAGTATTTAGTGTTTACACAGAGTTTTACACCATCACTGAGAAATATTTTACCACTAGCATTCTATTTTGGTGTTTTTTAGTAAGTAATATTTTTAGATGGATGTCCCAGATATTACATGTCGAGTATTTTCAGATCATAACCAGCCATCAGCAATTAATAATACTTCAGTAGCAAGAAAATGAAGAATATAATTTACCGTCAGAAAAAAAAAAAAACAAAACTTGGAAAATAAATCTGCAAGAACAATTTAGAACTATTTTTAGGATGTTGACTTGTTTTGGATCCTCTGAAACCTGAAATGACAAAGCTCTGCTTTTAAAGACATGAGATGGAAAATACTCCCATCTTGTATTTTTTAAATCTCATAGAAAGAGACATCTTGTAACAATTCCACGGCGATGAAGTTGTCAGCAGTGTGATCAGGTAACCTGCCAAGGTTTTAAAACACTTTAGATATAAAAAGAAAACCGGCTTTGAAAAATACCAATCCTACTTTTAAAAGTAAACTTTTGAGCATATCTTACAATCCCAGCCAATTGTACAATCACAAATTCAGATATTCTAAAATAAATCAAATTTATAGCTATTGAATTGAGCAGCAGTAAGTTATGTACTGCTGTCATTTATAAAACATTTAATATATAGCAGGGACCATATTATTTTCCCCAACCTCTCACCAAATAATTTTTTCCAGAGATAACTTCAATATTACATCAAAAGGTAAAAGAGTTTTGGTGTTTTTTTGACAAAAACCAGAGATGTCCTTCTCAGAAATGTTGTGACTTTGGACAGCCAACCAAACTTTGTGAGAAGACATCAATGGACCAGCAGCCAAAACTAAATCCTCAATTCTCTGCTCACCAAAGCCCAGCTTAACTCAGATAACATTAGGCAGAGTTTTAGAACTGATGTGGATTTCCCTTCCTGCTGGGTTTCCAAAGTAAAATGTCAGCCCATGAAAAATGAAGTGTTCTGTGGAGCACTGTGGGCTCTGCTCAGGTTTGGAAGGCAGTCAGAGGGAGGCTCCCAGGTGCTCTGTGCCCTGGTATTTGGATAAACTGCTTGGGAGAGCAAATGGGATCCTGAACCAGGAGCAGCTCATCCATGAACAAAGGGGATCCTGAACCACAAACAACTGATTCATGAACAAAGGGGATCCTGAACTGGGAACAGCTCATCCATGAACAAAGGGGATCCTGAACTGGGAACAGCTCATCCAGGAACAAAGGGGATCCTGAACCAGGATCAGCTCATCCATGAACAAATGGGATCCTGAACTGGGAACAGCTCGTCCATGAACAAATGGGATCCTGAACTGGGAACAGCTCATCCAGGAGCAAAGGGGATCCTGAACTGGGAACAGCTCATCCAGGAACAAAGGGGATCCTGAACCAGGAACAGCTCATCCATGAACAAATGGGATCCTGAACTGGGAACAGCTCATCCATGAACAAAGGGGATCCTGAGCCAGGATCAGCTCATCCATGAACAAATGGGATCCTGAACTGGGAACAGCTCATCCATGAACAAATGGGATCCTGAACTGGGAACAGCTCATCCATGAACAAAGGGGATCCTGAACTGGGAACAGCTCATCCATGAACAAAGGGGATCCTGAACCGGTGCCAAGGCCGGGATGTGCTGAGTAAGTACCACTGGCAAGTCAAGATGCCTCAGGGCACCTTGAGCTCACACACCCAATTTCTCCACTCTGTCAAAAATGATCTGAGCAGAGATTACATCATGGAACCTGCAATCATCTCCTTTTGTCTTTTGCTGAATCCCTGTCCTCCCCCCAGCCCTCCTTGTGCAATCCCCTCACGCACCTGGCACGTTTCCCAGACCTCACACTGAGTGTCATTAGAGAGGGAGAATGCTGATTTGGGGTGATCTGCTCCATTTCTCCATAAAATATGTCCCTACCTCCTGATTCGAGTTGTAGAGGAAATCAGTGACCAGCAGAGCATGAATAAGATGAGGAGCTCTTACATGTCTAATGTCTTCCTCCAGGTTAGAAAAGGCACGAGGCAGAAAACATCTCCCTGGATGTGATGACTGTGGCAGTGCCAGACTGGACACATGCTGACAACCAGCTTGCAACACAGAAGGCAACCTCTTAATAAACACTAAACCCTTCTAACCTGAAAGATTGCAGCACTCTAATTACCAGAAATTAAATTGTTCAAAGAAGACTTGGAAAAATGTAAGTTGCAGTGAGGCCAGAGAACAATGATATGTTTGCCTTTCTTTTTCCTTCTGACAGGATCTAATCCACTGGGTGGTATTACAGCACACGAGATTAGCAACAGGAATACAGATACTTGCTTAAAATGGACCTCAATGAAAAGTGCTTGCAAGATTTTGTCATAAATAAAAATTACAGATTTTTTTTTCCTACGTCCTCTTGCCTGTGGTATGTTTATTACTCAGAGACTTTTTTTAATAGAACATTTTTGAAAGGGATATGTTAGTCCTTGTATTTACACACAAATTGGTTTAATCACAAATTCATAGATATTTTAAGATATTTTTGTGCACGCTTGTAAATTACAATCCATAAAGCTCTTAACTTGCTTCCCCCCTCTCCCCCTCTTGTGCTCAAAAGAACTATTAGTTTGAAAAAACTGAAGGCAGAAAGGACAGTTGCATTAAAAATTATTTCATAATGACTTCAATACATGAACCAGCTCATGTAGGACTGTCACTGCCACCGTAGGATATAAAAGAAACCATGCAATTATACCCAATCCAAAGGCAGTCATGTTGCCCACAACAGTGGGAATTTCTTATGCTGGAGAAATTGGATAGATGCTGAATAGAGAACACCAGTTTCCAACAAGAAAACCCTTGGAACAAAATAAATAACAATAAAATCGATTATATTGTGTCATATGCCTTTTGTTTCTGTGGGAATAAAGTTTTATTTCCCTCAGTAAAATTGTTTACTGAAGGAATGGATTAGAGAATCACACCAGAGAGATCCTGTAATTCACAGCCCCAGCTCTTATGCCCTGAAAGTCCTTTTGCAGAGACTTTTCTCCCTTAACCAGGCAAAAAATACATCCTTGCATATCCCCACATCATCATATTTCATATTCTTGCTGCTGTACCTCAGTAACTCCTCTGGTGACAGAGAAGGTTATTCAGGTCTGGAAGGGTCTCTGGTGAGCTGGGGCAAACATATTTAGTTAAGTCCCATTCTTTTTAATGATATAATTTGGAAAACAGTCCAAACTGTTTGCCTGAACCTCATTCATGCCCTCCAGCACACCAGATTTGGAGACAGCTGCCAAGGCAGCAAGATGTCAGAGCTGCTGACACCCCTGAGTTCATTCAAAACGAGGTGCCCCTATCAGGGGGCAGAAGAAAACAGGGAAAAACCCCATCTAATCCCTCATCAGGAGCTCAATACTTGTTTCTGAAACCTTCCCTCCTCTCTGCAGCAAATATTTCATAGGTTAAAAACTTAGCAACTTATAAACTTAAACTTTGAATTTGTCAAAGCCTCTTTATCATGCATTAGAATTGCCTCAAAGTCACAAGATATTTGCCCCAATAATAAGTGTTGTTGAAATGCTTGGAGCTGGCTTTGAAATGTTGGTGTCCTTTCCAAAATGGAAGTGTGGTCGTGCAGATCCATACATCCAGAGCCCACAGCAGATTGTGATTTACAGCCTTTGAGAGGCATAATATAAATATTGTATAACATTACAGTCCTGTCACAGAATCCAGACTGGTTTGGGCAGGAAGGGACTTTAAAATTAATCTCATTCCACCTCTTGCCATGGCAGGGACACCTTCCACCAGCTCAGGGTGCTCCAACCTGGACTTGGACACTTCCAGGGATTATTATCCTAAAAATATCATCTCTATACTGGATGTTGCACAATTTGACATGAATTTTATGTAAATCAGCATCAGAGAGGTTCATACAAACTGATCTAAGGGAAACACCAACTCACTTACCAAGTATTTGTGTTTAAAACTCCTACAAAGCTAAAATTGAAAGGGTTTCTAATTTGTGTCTAATTCTGACTGTGGATTGTGCATTCTGTTCATGAGGACCAAAAGGCTCCTGGCTGGGTCATCAGCTGCTTTAGATGACTCTGTCCATGCCCATGATTTTATTTTCCTTTGTTAAAATATTGGGATAAATTCAGTGTTCCAAGAGAGACACCCTCAGATATTAAACACCCTTTTTGTGACTGCTTTGATGTCTTTTGTTTGTTGGGTTTTTGTTGTTTTTTTTGTTTGTTTGTTTGTTTGTTTGTTTGTTTTGGTTTTTTTGTTGTTGTTGTTGTTTTTTGTTTTTGTTTTTTGTTTTGTTTTTGTTTTGGTTTGTTGGGGTGTTGTTTTTTTTGGGTTTTTTTTGGTTTTTTTTTTTAATTAAGTTTTCTATTTTTGCTACAATGGGCAGTGAAAGCAAGAAAAGCCTGTGACACATCATTTGGCCTTTCACATCACTTAATAAAGGAACATGTTTGATATGAAGATAGGATCTACCCACATAATATCCCTTTGTACAGTTTAAGAGTGACACATTTCAGAGGCTAAAGTTACTAGAAAAAAACACATTTCATTGTTCACCTTGTGCTGATACGATCTGCAATCCATGAGATGATGTGAAGGGGAAGGCAGAGCCAGAACTGTGTGACTTAAGCTGAGAAGAAAATAAAACCTTCAGTAAAAGTAAATAAATCAATCATTGCTTAAGCAAAGTATGAAAAAACTGCACAGGAAAAAAAATACAATTAAAAACCTCACTGGTTATCACTGTACATATATAATGCAAGAAATTCTCAGGTGATATAAAGTGATACAAAACAGTGGTTTGAAATTATTTTGAGAAGAAAGTGTAAAATAATTTTGGTTGGGATTGTTTAAAATGATTTCTGCAAGATCCTATGGTGATTATGCATCAGTAGATATTATTTGAATTTGCTTTGACATAAATACATTGAAGAACAATATATGGAAATTTATAATATGGAAATTTGTAATATGGAAATTTACAATATGGAAATTTACAATATAGAAAATTACAAATGTTCAGACACAGACTGGGTTTCTCAGTAAAGATCATTGCTACTCACCAACTGGTTTTTCCTTTTTCCATTTTTTTCCCTCTAAAAGAACTAGTTTCTCGGAAGGAAAAATGAGATCAATCTAATCTATCTGGACTTCAGTAAAACAGCTGATTAATTGCCATGCTGGAAATTACTCATTAAAGCAGTGTAGATGAGGATCAGCACAAAAAATGAGGATGGCCTGAGCCCATCTGAAAGAGACAGAGGAGTGGACGGATGAGGTGAAGCTGAATTTCCCCATGGCAACATGGATTTATTCCTTTGGCTTTTTGATGCCTTACCCAGGGAGTCACTGCCCACCCACTGGATTCCTCCAGGTAAATACAGGAAAGTGTTTAACCATGGAGAACCCCCAAAGAATAAGAGCACATAAACTGTGATCAGGATCGTATTCATCTTCCTCCTAAAATCACCAATGAATTGAAAAAGGTAGGTGTTGGCCTTTTTATGACATTGTGGCACACCACTCTGTGAGTAATGGCTGTGAATAAATATTGCACCCAGGGCATTTTAATCTCCTTCCATCTGAAGTTCCTAACAATATCCCTACTCACAGATTGATGCTCTCCACCCAGCCAGGCTCAGCAAATGACAAACCCTGGTGTTCAATTGCATTAAATGATAATTAGTCAGTCTACTTCTAATCTGATGGTTAATAGATCATGTCAAAGGCTTTCTTATGAAGAAGATTGAATTGGAATTCCATCTCTAGCATTAACATAATGCATCACCATAATGGGTCCCAATCCCACACCTGAAGCTTCAAGGAAGTCTGGATATGGAAACCAAACTAAATCCAAGATTTCTGCCTCAAGTGTCTCACTGTGCAATATGCCAAACCAGAGTCTATGTATTTTTCTCCCCCTGGACTTGGCATAAATTGAGGCTTTAAATTAATAGTGAATTACAGTATCTGAGGGGCTCCCAATATTTAACCAGGAATAACAGGGTGAGGAGAGAATCCCAAGAAAGAAATCTGAGAAAAATCCATGCTGACATTTCTATCTAAAATATTTATACAGCAGGTATATTCTCTGTGAGAATGCTCCTCCACTGCACAGTCACTCTTTGTAAACTCAAAACACATTTTAAGAAATAAACAACAGGAATACTAAGAACTGAATTACAGAAAGAATGGGATGGATTTGCTCAGCTGGAGCTTTTAGCTCACAAAGGAAGAGCAGGATGAATTCCTGCCATGAACTTTGCATACAGAGTTTTTTAAAGTACATTTAAGGAGTCATGAGGAGCATTTACTGAGATCCAACCTGAACCTAGGTAAAAAATGGGAGGAAATTTACCTTCTTATTTAAACCAGTTGTTATTATTATTATTATTATTGCTATTTTCACTCTTCTAAATTTGGGAATCAAAAGCTGTAGATTCCTTATCATGCACTGTGTTTCCTCAGTAGGAATCTCCACAGATCAAGTAACTGCCACAGTCTGGGCTTAGTGAAAAAGGGAATTGATGTTCTATCAAGTGAAGTGCAGCCTTGATCTGGTAAAAACTTACAAATGGGAGTAAAGAACTTCATACAAGTAGAGTTATTGATTTCATTTGCTTTGTACTGAATCGATCTCAAGGAATTTATTCACACAGAGCCCATCTTTTAAAGCATAGGAAACAATGGTCATCATTGTTCAGCTGAAAAGTATTTCTGCATCAAAAAATGGCATCCCTTCAGAAATTAAATGTAAATAGAGAAGGAAAATCTGCTATAATGTTGTAGTTGATGAACTTATCATTCTTTAGGAATGCACAGCTCTGGGTACATCATGGACTGAGATCTTCAGCAAAGAAAACATCTGAAAATATTTTTTCAATGTTACATCTGAAAACTTAATATTATTAAAGGATAAGCAAATAGATTTGCAAATTCAGGAGTTTATAGGGAGCCTTACCAAATTAAATAGTAATTGCTTCAATCAGAAAACTGCCAGAAGTGTTATTTTGTTATTTGGAGGCTGAAATTATCCAAGTATTTACTTTTTGGAACAAAACTTCCCTGCTTTAGAAATGCAGCCTCCCTGCAGCTGAGCTAACCCTACACACAAACTATCTCCAGCAGACCTCCCCAGAAATAATTTCACAAACTCTCCACACTCCACAGCACTGTAGTTCCTGGTGGGCTGAGGAGTGTTGGGGAAATTAAAAACAAAAAAAAACCAAAACAGGAATAACCAAACTTCCCAGCAGTCTCCTCATGTCCATCTTAGCAAGAAATTCTGAGTGCACAGCAGGGGAGACAAGGGATTCTCTTGTTTAAGAGAGGCCCAGGCAGCCTAAAAAGAGAGATTAATGACATAGCTCAGTTAGAGCAGCACAAGTCTAAACAGCCTGAACTATTCTGTCTGAAAGTTGCCCTGTAAGTGAATAAAACCTGAGGAAACCTTCCCATCACCTGCTGCAAAGTTGGTTTGTTGCACTGCACAGCCCCACACTGGCTCTGCCAGCACTTCACTGATGGTTTTACAGAACAGAAGAGAAACAAAACCAGATAATCAGCACCTTCCAGTGTCTAAAGGGGCTCCAAGGGAGCTGGAGAGGGAATTTTTAAGAGGACATCGAGGGACAGGACACAGGGAACGGCTTCCCACTGGCAGGGGACAGGGATGGATGGGATATTGGGAAGGAATTCCTCCCTGGGAGGGTGGGGAGGCCCTGGAATAGAATTCCTATTGGAGCTGTGGCTGCCCCTGGATCCCTGGAAGTGTCCAAAGCCAGGTTGGACACAGCTTGGAGCAGCCTGGGACAGTGGAAGGTGTCCCTGCCATGGCAGGGGTGGCACTGGGTGACCTTTAGGGTCCCTCCCAAGCCAAATCATTCTGTCAGTCTGTGATTGTTTATATTCTCCAAAAGTAAGGGAAAAAGAGATGAAATACACTGCAAAACACACTGCTAAACAATGTAGAGATTAAGAAAAAGATTCCTCTGTATTTAACTGGAATGAGCTCACTGTAAATCAAAAGCTTAAAAGTTTTAAAGTTGTAATTGGATCAGCAGGGCTCTGACAGCTCTCTGGTTTTATGGCAATGTGGATCTAAAAGAATAGCTCTTTCTGAAAAAGAGGCTCATGAGAGACAAGCAGTAAAAAAGATCCAGCCTGGGATATATTTTCAAAGGAATTTCAAATAGACTATCAATCTCTTAATGCTCCTTTTGTATTATGAGCAAACAGAGCTTCGGTTTAAACTTCAGAATGCAACCTACCCTACTTTGCCAAGTTTTCCTCAGTGCACCTAAAACCCCATTATTTGACAGATGACAAGGACTTACTTGATTGTCTGCAGTGCTTGATTTACACCCTTGACAAGCACAGTCCATTAAATTAGGGGAATGCCAGCCAAAGGGAGTGATGGAGCTTTCCAGAGCTGCAGAGGAGAGAGTCAAAAATAAATGGTGAGGTTTTCACCTCTGCAGCCCAGGCACCCAGCTCGCTGTTATCAAGACTGTTATCTTGCAAAGATAATTATTATAGCTCAAAATAAAGTTAGAGGCATGTGGCAACCCCAGTTAGTAATTAAGATTCCATGGAGAGCAGCGTGCTGAAATTGATAGCAAATGCTTATAACCCTGTCCCTAAAATCCATTTATCTAAGTTCCACTGACTTCCACTGGGACTTAGATATCTAAGCCAGTGAGATGCTTTAGAATAACAAATCCAGAAGGAGCTGCAGATAAAACCTTGGGCATCTTCAATGCAGAAAATTCTGCCTTTCCATTCCTGAAATACAAAATGCCATAAAATATCTGCCCTGAATAACAGCAAGAGCCCAGAGCTCCTCTGAGAGATTCTAAATAAAGGGTCAGGTCTTGGGGCATTACCTCACTATAGTTGTGTGAAGCCTCCTCTTTAAGAGCTGGGGACCTTTGTAGCCTTTATTATCAATAAAAATGCCAACAATAAGTTGGGTTTTTCTCCACCTGTGAGTTCCAGGTAAATCCCATCCCTTCCATCAGCATTCCAGGCACGCAGAGGGCACAGGGAAGGGAAGGCCACCTGTCATGCAGAAAGAGAACAAGTGCTGTTAGGGAGGATTTTACAAAGTGACAATAGCAGGAGCAGCAACAGGGACAGTATATATGCTTAAAATACAGGCAGGAGAACAGCCTTGGCTGTAGTGGAAAAAAAATAAATATATATATATATGCATATATATATATAAATAAAACCCTCACAGAGGAAATTACATTAGGTAGATCAAGGACCAAGTTGTATTTTCAATTTGTACAAAACCTATAGGGTAAATGCATTAAGTGTTAGACAGCCCAGTAGGGCATTGAACTTAGGTTGATCTCATCATTTATAGTATTATTTTATTGCTGGTTTGTAATTAAACTTTTAGCAAAAGCCATTCTATATCACCCATACAGGCCAAGGACAATGTGTGGGGGTCAGCCTTGTACCCACATTGCTGGAGATAGGCTAAAAAGTATAAATATTGAACAGCCAGAAAATGACATGTCCTACAAGGGGAAAATATCATGGCTTAAAGCATATATTATTAAAAGAGAAATAAAAGGGGGCAGTGGGATATGTGTAATCTAAACCCACATTATCCAATCAAGAAAAAGAAAAAAACCAGGAAAACATCCATTAAATTATGTCTTTGCTCTGACCCTCAGAGCTTTCCAAATTTTTGGCACGTGTTGTGGATAAATGGCTGCCTAAGAGTCCCAGTGTGGTGCTGATGTCAGCACTGCCCCACACAATCATTAAATCAAATTTCTAAGTTAATGGATGTGTTTTTAACATGCTGCAATATTTCTCCAATAATAATGTTATTATTAACATTAATAACATTAATCAAAGCTCCAATCAAAGCTCTTCCAAGAACATTCCAGTGGTCCACATAGGAATTACCAAATTTAGGAAAGATTACCCTCAGATCTGGAGTAAATTACAAAACCTTCCTTTTTTAAAAAAGCCACTTTTCTTAAATGGAAACCTTCCCAACAGGAGCAGTCATTTATATTCATGGCATGAACCTGCAGCAATATGACAATAATTCCAAAGTTTACATTACGGATTCAGAACTGGAGATCAAATGCCTGCAGCATCCCTTCCACTGGTTCCAGGTTATCATCCCAGGTGCATTTGTGGAGAAAAACAGAGTCAACAACATCCTCAGAAAAGAAATCAGGTGTATGTTGTCATGTATTTATAATTGTGATAATTCTCATTCTTTCCAGGGCATTGAAAATAAACTTTCTAGATCTTTTTGTTGCTGTTGTTGTTGAATAATTTTTGAATTACATTTTCTCTCTAGATTTTAGGCTTACTTACAATCTTTTTGTTTTTTTCTTCAGTGAGCACACTAGTTAAGATAAAGTGATTGATTGATTAATTGATTGATAACTGTTACAGTCCCTTGTTTGAAGAAATAGACATATTTCTGGCAAAATCCTACAAGGCACATACAGGAAAAAGATCAAGGTGACACAGGCTGGTTGATGCTCAAACAAGGATTATTATATTCATTTATTTTGTTATTGGAGCTCACAGACTGCACTTATTGTTCTAATCCATTAAAAATGGGAAAAATACCCAAATAAAGAAAATATCAACCTCAGTTAAATGGGTCCAGCCATTATTGCTAAGATTGGGAGTTTTTCTATCTTTATTCTGAGCTGCTTCAATCTTCCTTTCAATAAATATGTAGGGGTTCTTCAGTTTCAATTATCAACGACTGCAACTGTTGGTTCAATTTATAATAATAGCTGATTCTTGAGTAATAAAAAATATGAGAATCACGTGAAACATACCCCTGCAATAAGGGTTTGAATAAAGGGGAATATTTGACAATAAACTCTACTGAATCCTTCAATTTGTGGACTATTTTGCTTGAGTACCACCACTTCTTTGTACAATAGGTCAAGTCAGTGGGGATGAAGCCTTTGTGCTTTTTTAATTAATTTCCTCATTTATCTTGATGATCTCCTAGATTTACTGAAGCAATCTACAAGAGTGTTATTTTAATAAAATTGCTGTCACCATTCCTCTGCCTGGAAGTTTCAAAGTGAGAATATTGAACAATCTACTGAGGATTTACAAGTTTAAAACAAATTGGCCACTGTTTGCAGCCGTTCCAGAATGCTGACACTCACCAACCAGATGCATTTCCTAATCCAAAATTTAGCATGTTTGTGATAGCTACCAAATATTTTACCATATTTATCCTAGAAAACATGTTAGAGGTATTTTTAAATTTTATATCTATTAGGTATATATATTTTTGTGTATAATTTGCTCATAGACATAAGCTGTAGAATTAACCTTAAATATCTCATTTTGTCTACTTATTATATAGCATTTTATAATCCATTCACATTATTAACTTATTTAATTAAGTAGGTTTTGATGATTTCTTTATTTCCCTGCAATGAAAGCTGTAGATCTTCCAGACTGACACAAATTCCTTCCCTCAGGGAAGAGTTGCCCCATTTTACCCCTGCTGAAGCTCTGGCCAGTGGATTCCAGCAGTGCTGTGCTCCAACTGCAATTCCAGTCCAGACAAACCTCTCATCCTGCAAAAATCTGGGTCCTCAGAGCTGATGAAGCTCATAAAAAAAAAGCCTTGCACTTAATAATATCAAAAACTGGATTAATAAAATTAATACACCTGCACTTTACCAAATTACCAATGGTGTCCATCAGTGCTGCAAAGCCTGGTGCAGTTTGGGCATTCCCTGGAGAGAGAACTTTAATGTGATTTTAATGAGACTGTGGGACTCAAGTTGAAATACGTTTTTGCTTCTCATTTAGACACCTTGACTTTTAACACTCCATCACTATTCATTAAGTTTCAACTCATTTTTAACCTCTATTCAATCCCAGGCTTTAAGGTAAGGTGGTTTCTTGAGAGCCCTCAGGCAAGAACTGCAAGTCCCTGGCAAACAAACCTGCCCAAAAAGGGGAGAATATCAAGGAAATCTTGACATGAAAAAGCAACATTTCACTTCTTTCCTCCTTTTATTTCCTCTTTCTTTTTAAGGTAAGGTTCTTTTTTTCTTGCAGTTATATTTTGTCATTACAGTGAGCAATGCTAGGAAAGGCACAATCCCCCAGAAAAAAAAAAAAATTACTCCAGAAGTCCATAGATTTCCATCTGTCATGGATGAGTTAATCAGTGCAGAACCCTAGAGGAAAGTCAGGTACTTTAGGCCACGTTTAAAGCCTAAAGAGAAAATTGGTGTTGACCCTAGATCCTGCTGGGAATAACTGGAATCAGTATCTTTATTTTCTGTGCCCTTCCTTGTGATGAGCACAGGGAATACAGCTGGAGCTGAGGATGGCTGGATCAGGCATCAGACTCAGGACAGGGAAAAGAAAAAATAAATCCAGCTAAGGGAACCACATTTACCATCATTCCTGAAACACCTCTTCCTCCAGCAGGCAGGAGCTGAGCAAGGTTCTAAATTCTCATTGAATATGGTTTAATTAACACAAACTAATTTAATTAATCTGAACACGATGTTTATATTTATTGTTCTATTTTTAAAGGCAGAAGCTGCAAGCACTAAATTAAATAAATGCAAGTTTCTTTGTTGAGACTGACAATGGAGCATAACAAGTGAAAGGAACACACTCCACATCCTAAGCAGCTGTGTCTTCATTTAAAAATAGAGGTAGAATGCCATCTACTTGTTATTTCCCCATACTGCTGGTTGAGGGAAAGAAATGCTCCCACCCTTGTGTTGCTGCAGTTTTTAAATCTGTGCTGTGGCTGATCATCAGTGTCCAGAATCCATGGGAGAGGAGCAGCCAACAAATTATTAGCATGCACCCGACACGTCCAATGCATCAGTTATACAACACTGCCCTGCTCCCCCTCTCCAAATCCTGGAAATCATTCCAGGCTCTGAAGTGAGAGACACCCTCTGATGCTCATTTGTGCTTTAATATCCAGATCCTGGCTGGGAATTTGCAATACCAGAGGTGTGGGAGTGACATCTCAGTTCTGCACCGCTCCCCAGCCACTCTGGGGATGGCTCTGGGAGAGCAGCTCCATCCCCAGGTCTGCAAGGACCTGATTTTGTCAGCATTTGGACAGGGCAGCAGAGTTGTTATCCAAGTGCAGGCACACCTTTATTATCCAAGTTGTTATCCAAGTCCAGGCACAGGGTTATTGTTCCTCTTGCTACGGGAGCCAAATCTCACCACGGCCACCAGGAAAATCCACAGAGAGCTCCTACAAACCCATAAACTCAAAGGGCAGTGCTGAGGGAGTGGAAATGTCCCTGCCCATGGCAGGGGCTGGAACTGGATGGGCTTTAAGGTCCCTTCCAACCCAAAGCATCCTGTGAGCTTTGATTATCAGAGCCCCCAGCAGTTCTCTCCCAGCTCTGCACCTCAGCACCTCAGCTCATTTTGTTTTACTAGCAGACTACGATGCCTTTCAGTGGAGAAGTCTCTTTCCTCAAACTAAAAAAAAACTCCAGTGTACCTAAAAAAAGGGAAAAGAAAAAGGAAGGAAAAAAA
>WEIU01006514.1:586487-607304 GCA_013389925.1 Aegithalos caudatus | reverse complement strand
AAAGAAAGAAAAAAAAAAAAAAAAAAAAAAAAAGAAAAAGAAAAAAGAAACTGTTGTCTTTTTTAATTCCTTCCCTTGCAAAGGAGCCATCTGTGGAATAAAACTCTTGGAAATAAGATCTATAATTGCTGTGTATTGAGTTAAGTTGCCATATCACCAGCTTTTCAGCAGTCCTCTCTCCAAGTGCTAGTAGCTCTTTTACAAATATTTATTTGGGAGCTTTATAAACCTTTTAGAAGCCTTAACCATACCCAAGGGGCTAAACAAGCATGTCCCCCGTGAGAATTCCCCTGCTTTACAAAAAGGGAGAGAGCAGCTCTAAACCTGAGAATCATAAATATTATTATCTGTCTTATTGTATTTGCTTTCTGGCTTTTGATCCCACAAGGGATGAAGGCTGCCACAGTCACTCTGAAGCCAAAATGACTAAAAATGTGCTTCAGTATAAAATAAAACTGTTTCATGCCTGTATTCACGGGGCTCTGCAGGCTGATACTGTGAGAAAACAGCCAATAGCACACAGGATATGGTTAAATAAGAAGGTAGCAGTTATAGTTCTGTTCCTTAAGTGCTGCATATAAAAAGGTATTCTGAGATTTGAAAAATATTTTAGAGATATCTGATGAAATGCCAAGTAATTTTTTTTCCAATCTCCTTTTTTTTTTTTTTTTGGCTATAGATCCAAAGAAGGGAGAATACAAAAATGTAATACAAAATATCCATTATTTAGTTCTACTCTATTTACAGAAGCCACTCAATCTTACACTCTTAAAGTTATTATGGAATTGATTGGAATCACAATTAATGTAGTAATACACGGACACTTAGGGATGGTACAAGGCAGGAACAATTCCAGCTCCAGACACAAAAATACAGAATTCCTAAAGATGTTGGCTTTGCTGCAACATGTGCTCCCTCTCCTGCCTACTCTGAGAACCTTAGAACACTCTCCTTCATTTTTTAATTTATATAACTGAGCAAAATAATAACATATATAGCTTCCACCAGTTCTTCATGTTCAAGATGACTTTGACAACCTTTTCCAAAGCTTCTGGTCCTGTTGAGAGGTATTATTACTTGAAATAAAATCTCCATCACCAGATTCCCACTGTTTACATTTATGCTTACCAAAAGAGAAGTCCTGAGATGAGGCATGATGGAGAAGAGGAGATAAAATCCTCCAAGGAGCTGAGCTCGGATTAATTGTTTCCATAATACACTGGAGGTCTCCTTGTGCCTTTGGCTAATTCCTCCTCATCCTGTGGTAAGGAAAATCCATCTGGGAAAAGCAGTGCCCATAAAGGAGACAGAATCCTGCAGCTTTATTCAAACAAAGGAGAATAAAGAGAGCCCATGGGGTTTTCTCTCGAGGTTGGGAGGGCACAGCCTCATTTATCCCAAACTCTGGCCGCACGTTGCCCTCCTCCTTTCCCTGCTCTGAGGTTCCAGGGAGGTGCCCCAGATCCCCCCTGAGCCTGGAATTTTACCCCAAAGTTCAGAGGTGCAGCCTTGTGCAGACCCTTGTCTGTGTCAGGAGCAGTGTATGAGCTCTGTAAGGAACTCTTTCATTTCTGCTCTGTAAGTGCTTGAAATTAACCCCAAAATTCAGGAACTCCCCCTTGTCTGTCAGGACTCAGAGTGTCTGGGCTCTGTCACAAACCTGCTGCCCAAATTCAGACATCAGGACCCATTTTAAATCCATTAGCACTCATCCCCTCAGCTGTGGAACTGTTTGTGAAGACATCAGCACACCTTTTCCCTCTCACCATCCATCCCCAGGAGCTGAACCTCCTCCCAGAGCGAGCTCAGGAGTGATGGAACCATCAGAATAAATGCAGCAGGTAGGGAAGGATGACAATCAGGAGTTATTGCTGCACAGTTCCCAGCAGAGCCAGCCAGAAATCAGCAGCCTGGATAAGCCACATCTCCAGAGTTCTGTCCCCCAGCACAGCTGGGACAACAGGAATGCTTCTGAATCCGTAGGACATTCAAACCCCAAGAGAACCATTTCAGCCTGTCCCACTCTGAAGCACAGCCTGAATCCTGACAGAAGGAAACCTCAAAAAGTCCTTTTTGTTCCAGTATTTAAGGTGGCTACAAAGATGGAAACTCCCTTTTTACAATGAGGCACGTGGAAAAGAGGATGGGCAATGGGTACAAATTCTTCCTGGGGAGATTCCTGTTAGATACAAAAGGAATTTTTCTCACAATGGGAGCAATCAGCCACTGGAATAATCTCCCCAAGGAAGTGGGAGATTATACAACATTGGACACTTTAAAGACCCAGCTCTACAAGGTGCTGGCCCATCTTGTCTAAACTGAGTTTTGGCCAAAACAAATGCTGGATCAGGTGATCCAGCCTGGTATTCTGTGATTCCAAGGATGGTTGTCAAAGGGACAGCAACTCTGACTGGACCACAACACCAATGAGTTTTAGTCATTTTTTATATAAGTCTATGTGAGTGCATTTAAGCAAGAAACTCTCTGTGCACTTTGTGCATGCAAAATGGGAGCATCTTTAATTTCTGCAGTTCCACCTAAGTAGGTTAGGTCAGGTCAGTACAAGCAATTAATATAAATGAACAAGAAGTTCATAAAAGCAATTTAACTTGAATTAACAATTCATCTACTCCCAGACTTGGCTACAGCAAAGAGGTTGCTACTTTTACCTAATAATATTTTTATTTATGTAGCAGCCACATGGTAGAAGATGGATGCATGCAAGGATAGATCTTTGGAGACAATTTCAGAATCAATGTCACAAAGAGTTTATAATGCAAAAAAACCCAAAAATCACGTCAGGAAAACTTGTATATTTTTTTTCTTTTTTGAAATGTAACCTCAGTCGTGAGCTGGCACTTTTCTAGGCAATCTATCATGTATTCCAAAGATGATTAATAATAATAATAATAATAATAATACATATACATATAAGTGAAATCATTATATGTAATATATAAACAAAATAATTGTATGTATTTGTGCATTATATTCTGCCTATATGTACAGCTATATTATCTATATATACTGTATCTGTGAATATTATAATACACAATTATGTATGCAATATTCATTAAAGATCTTAACTCCTTGCCTAAGCCTTTCTTCTTGAGGTACCCATTTTGGAGCTGTGTTATGTAAATAGAAGGAAATCCCATAAAAAGCAGTGGAAATTCCAGCAATCTGCACCTGGTCATTTCCATTCAAAAGCTGATGTAACGAAAATCCATACCCAGGGATGAATATCTCTTACAATTGCTATGGAAACTGGACTCTTAATATATTTTGACACATTTGTCTTATTTTTGCCCGTGATTTTTGAAGAAGAAACCTGCTGGCACAGAATACCAGACGAGAGAAATAAATGGAGACAGGTGGTGGACATGGAGTGGACATGAGGAAGTGGAATGGAAAATCCACCTGGGCCCTGTGGGCATGGGCCACGATCCATCAGGAAAACAAACACAAAAAAAGGGGGTCCTGGACATGATATAGGGAGGAGGAGAGGCTTTCTCCAAGCTCCCAGAAATTATAGCACAAAAATCAACAAATTTTGTCGTCTTTGCTGACCCTTGCTGCCAGTGCCTGGCACGGGGTGATGGTGCCTCCATGCAAACTTTCTGTGCACTCCATGAAATTTTGTTATATGTAAATGGAAACACTCTTTTCCAGGCAGGATAAGGGTTTGGGTCACACCATCCTGAGACTGGGAATGTGCACAACAGGCACAGGCAGCCAAGGGCTCAGCTTGCAGGTGCGTTCACGTTTTGTTTGTTTTTGGAAGTTCCTAAGGTGAAATCAGAGTTGAGCCTGACCCAGCAGAGAGCTCTCCACACACATTGAGAGCAGCAGGAGCTGCTCCTGCTGGATCTGCCTCCAAAAGGTGGCAACAGCACTCAGCAGTCAGCACTGCACTTTACAGTGTGCAAGTACTTCGCAAACATTCATTAATTAGTCTCCCAACTCCTCCTGAAGGCAGGCAATTAACTGGGTTTTATTTTAAAAGCCCTGCAATGTGGAGAGGTTAAGTGACTCACTGGGAAGAGGGAAGGTGCTGGGATTCAGCCTTGGCTCACTCTTTCATGGTTAAGCAAATATTTCTCTGCTGTCATGTCCACAAGGTCCCTCTTTGTGGTCACCTCCTTTATTTCACTGAGCCCTTCCTCTCCAGCCAGCAGCTCCACAGTAATTTAAAAGCACATTAAAGACTGGATCCAGCACTAAAAAGTGACTGCAATTGCATCCTGTTGCTGAGGAGGAAATTGGATCTGTTCACAGATACTGGGCACAAAAAGTATTTCAGCCTTGGTTTAAGCCATACCACTGGAGTATTAATCAGCAGTGGCTAAAGCCATAACCTGGAGAGATTAACACTAAAATTAATCACTGGAGTATCACCCAGGGAAGGCTGTTACAGTAGATTACAACTGGTTTGGCTGAAACTTGCTGGAACTGAGGTATTCTCTGTAATATTTTGGGACAAAAAAAAAAAAAAAAAAAATCTATTTCTTCAAAATATTCAATTTCACTGAAAAAAGTACAAACAGGATCTTTAGGGAAACCATTAGAACCAGACATTACAACCTGAGGTAGCTCAATGGTCCTGCATATTCATCTACAAACTTGCAACGATTTTGTTTGTTTTTACTAAGGATTGATGAATCCCAGACTTTTTTTTCCAAAGGATTTTAAGCCTCAGCTATAGTTTTGGTGAGATCTTTCTTTCTCCTACATCCAGGAAGGACTTCATGAAACCCTTTTACAGAGAAAACATCACATTCTGTCTTTAGTGATCAGATTCAGACTTAATTTGGGGGAAAAGACAAAACACCTTGGAGATGAAAGGGTTTAGTTTTCCCTTTCCAGCCCCAAAAATCCAGGTTGAACATGACTCCTCGAGGCAGCAATTGGGAATGCTTTGGTAGAAGATATGGAAACCCTCAGTTTCCAGCTTCCCCTCTTGTGTTGAAGGATACTCAGACAATTTCCACTTAGGAGCTCAAGAAATTTTCCTGCCTGGAAATGCTTTTTTTGCCTCCTAACTCCTTTCCCTGCAGTTCACAGTGTCTGGGGAGGCCACCAGCTGAACTCTGCATTGATGTCACCTGATGTCACTGGACACAGCCAAACCAGTCAATATAACCATAAATAGGAACTGCACTTTAATTGGATGAATTACTCTTTATTTCAATAAACACAATAATTACTGTGTTTGGCTGCTATACAGGCATTGATTGGGATAAGAAACAGAGCTGGTTCATATTTTTTATGGACTGAGATCTGCCTTTCTTACAAATACAGCTCTGAGTGGCTCCCAAAGCTGTCCAAGAAAGTCAAGAGATGTCAGCCCTCACAAACAGCTAATAGAATTTTGCTATAAAATAAAACAGGTGGTGTTGGGGGTCAAAATTAAACCATTTTTTAAATTGGCTTGGATTTATTTGTATTTTTAGTAATCAAAATTTAGAAGTCACCATTTCAACTCAAACCATTCTGTTTCTTTACCTTGATTATTCCACCTCTTCCATTTCCCTCCATGTAAAAACCATCCTGCTCCATCTGCCTTCCACAGGTAGCAAATTATATTTCCTCCTCATACATAAATCTCCCACTACTATCCCAAATGTTTTAAATGAGATAAGATGGACCTTACTGCAAATTCCTTTTCCAATCTGGGCCTTCCATCTTCTGTGGAGTTCTCCATCTCCTGCAGTGACAACCAAGCAACTTCCCCACCTTCCTCATCTGGGAAGACAGGCACTTCAGGCTTTGGCACCCTGCCTCTGCTTGACATTCTTTCCTCTTCCTTTTATTTTTTTGTGCCAAAAGCTAGGACAGAATTCACTGTGGTACTGCAGGGAAAGAAAAAAAAATATGGTAACAAGCATGAAGGAAATCCATTCAATAAATTGTCGTGTTTCAGCAACACTTGTTTTCCTGAGGGCTTCTGGAATTGCCCATTCCACTGGCACTTCAAAGTCGTGTTGCCCATCATAATATCCTTGTTATCATCCTCTGAGTGCTGCCTTTTCTTCATCTCAGTGGTTCTGCAGCAGGGAAGGGTTATAAATGTCCCCTGCACTGTGGATTTAATTCTTCCCTCAAACACAACATTAACTTGCCCCATCAGAGTGAAATTTTCTCTCCCCCTTTTCTTTTGGGATTGCAACAACTGTGTCTGCACAATTCCATCTGTAAATACAATTCTCTCAGGGGAAAATTCCCATTCCCACGTATGCTGCCTCAGCCTTCAGCCTGGGAGGGGTCCTGAAATCATCCTGCTGAAATCCAGGGGCAAAACCAACATAACTTTTTGCTGTTATTCTCACTTAATCAGCATTCCAACAATCCACACGTGACCAAGTGTCCTCCTCATGCCTCTGCATCTCTTTGAAAGCTTCTCAGCAGAAGACATGCACTGATTTCTCTAAATATGCTAATACATCATCTAGCCAGGCACTGAGGAATCATACAGCCCTTTGCCAGGAGGGAAATAGAGACCTTGGAAAGGATTTGGGCATTTGTCCCCAAAGGCAGAGACTACATGGAAAAAAGAATCTTCTTTTACAGACTCCAGTGACTGGATGAACCACCTGGGGAATGCCTGAACTGAAAAGATTTGCCCAGTAAACACTAAAATGTGAAAGAAACAAACAGAAAAAAAAAACTCTCTTGAAATAACCCTACAATCAAGCCAGAGATGGAAACAATTATTTGATAAGAATTATGAGTTTGAGACATTACCAAAGATAGAGTCCTCTCCAACAATCTCATAAAGCTAACATTATTCCTGCTATTTAATAGCCTAACATCTTTTTGGGGAATATAAATTATTCAACGTTTAAGTGCCTTGTAATTTGATTTAGACGGCAAATGGAAGAAAATACTTTAATTGTGAAATATATTTTGTATGCATCACACAGAAACATCAGCCACCTCCCTGAAACAGGCTCTCAGGAGAGCTGCATGGCTCAGAAGTTTGCTAATGGGATGTGGCATCCTTCATCATTCAGATCATGAGTGGAATCCAGAACATGCTGGAAGCAACTGGAAATGCTTTCTCAATGTGGCCAGAAATTCAAACCAGAGGTAATTTTAGCTCCCTTCACCTCCTCCTCCCCACTTTGTGTTCAGGAACACCTGGAACTGGTGAAAGTGGAAAATTTTCAGCCCTCCTGGACATTTTTTCAAGGTTGGCCATTCTCCTGGAGTTGCTCCTTGACCCTTGGCCAGCTCTCCCACCATTCCCAGCCCATGGTGGCACTCCTTGGTCACTCCCTGATGGATCTGGCACAGGAGCTGTGCCCAGCTGCTGGACAGGCCATGAGAGGTCAGCACCTCTGAGACTGCCTTGCACCTATAGCACTAATTCTCAATATTTTTCACATAATTCCAATTTCCACTAATTCCAATATTAAAAAAAAAAAAAAAAAATCCAGAAAATTCTTTCTTGCTCTTTTCCTTGCAAAATGCACACCTGCCTGATCATGAAGGCCTGATAGAATTTCTGCTTAAAATACCTGAAAGCATTCTTTGTGATAATTTAGATTAACTAAAGCCACAACCATTAAAAAGTGAGAGCCCCTTGCCATTACAAAAGCTGAGAACAAGAAACAGGCAGGCAAAATGAAAATATTAAACCACATTGTGGTTTGTTTGGTTTTTTTCCCCAGAAGTAAATATATTCAGTATTGTGAATTATTGATTGAGTGTATTGACTGCTCAGCTGATAGCCAGGAGACTTCATGGCAAGTCTTCATCCTCCCACCAGCCTGAACTGTGCCACTTGGAGAAAATGACTTTTTTTTTTGCCTGCTGTGTTTAATTCTTTTGAAGCAACAATTATCTGTAACTATCTGTGAAGTTTTTAGCACTATAAATCTTCAATCTCTGTTGGATTCTTTATGGCCTGCTGTAAGAAAAACAATAGTGGCTGGTTTGGCTTTGTTTGTCAGGATTTTTTGTAGTACCCATGATTTCTGCTTATCAGTTTTACCTTTTCTGATTTCTCCATTCCTCTTAAATATCCAGCCTGAAAATCTGCAAAAAATCATCATAAAAGCAAATATCCGTGTAAGAATGTAATTAGATAAACTAATGTCCTTGAGATGAATGAAAAGAGGGGCAGAGGAAATAAGTGATCTTAGATAAATTGATAAACCTGGGGGGAAAAATGTGCCAGGTTTCAGCCACATTGATATGAATCAATTGACCTCAGAAAAGTTGCATTTTACCCCAAAAGGTGAAAAGTGTCTTTGTGCCTTTGCAGCACTGATGGCACTGGCAGCTCCTGCCACTGATTGATGGAGAACATCAATGGAAAAAGCCTCAAAAACTGAACTTTCCAATTTAAACAAATGAAGGGATTTCACAGGCTGGGAGCCCTTACAAAGACAACTTTTAACATCTTTAAAAGTCCCCACCTTCCTTATTACCATGCTCTTCAGAAATGCAGAAACAAATGGCCATTGAGGGGAAGACACACGGCTTGCCTGGGGCAAACTGGGATTAAATTGTGAAAATCAAAGACTTTTACTTAAAGGATGACTCAAATAGATGAGAGGGGGCAGTTTAAAGCTGAGAATTTACAGAATTAGAAATATCATTGTTATAAAATATGCTGAGACAAGCTCAGCAGAGCTGCTCCAGTGTTTCCCATGGAGATCCACCCCAAGCTCTGGCAGGTTTGCAGCTTTTAATGATGATTTTGTTTGAGACCACCACGGGCTGGGGAGTGAGGCAGACCCTGCCTCCTTTTGCCCACCAGCAAGGAGACCTTCAAACAGCCAACATCACTTCCAAAAGGCTGCTCCAGCAACCATGAGCTCCTCTGGTTTATAAACAAAACCCATGTATTTTTTTCCAAGAAAAAAAAAATACGGGTTTTGTTCCACAGGGTGTGCTGAGATTTAAAAAAAGAAAAAGAATTTTCACTGTTAACAAGGTTGACATAAAGTATATTTTCATTAAACTCCACAGGTATTTAATAATAAATAGAGAAACCAGAGAAGGAGAGAAGATGAAATGTATTTTTAGGGAAACACTGAGAGTCACAAAAAATATCATTAAAGCAATTTCATGTGAAAGTTCTATTCAATCTTTCTAATGTAGCTCAAAATAATTTTGTGATCTGAAGGTACAAAAGTGTAGCTAAATTTACTGTCACAAATGCTCTGATGCCAAGTGTGCTAAGAAGGTTTTTAATGGGAAGAAAAGGCAAGTCCTTTTTTCATAATTACTGCACCACAAAGCCATTCTGAAGCATATTTTGACACTTTAAATTTCCAGGGGGAGTGCTCGCGTGATAAATTATTTCAGTGGGCACAGCAGATCTTGTTTTCATATAAATAACACACTCAGCATCAAGCAAAACTATTTTGAATATTTCTGCAGGTCTCTAAGTCCAGAGGTTTTTTACCATTTTCCTTTCTGCTACGATTTCAAAGAAAAATTACACCATAGGGGCAGAACCTGTGCAGCTTTACTACTGTACTGTTATCAGGAAATTTATTGCAAATTGGCAAATATAATTTCACAGACAATAGGGCCTTTTATCATCACTTGTTTGCAGCTTCAAAAGTGTCACTTCAAAGACAGAAAGAAAATGACCTGCAGAGTTTGTGCACTGGAAACCTTCTAGTGGTGACTTCTTATATTGGGAAAGGTGAACAGACTAAATTAAATAAGTGAACAGGAATTATAATTTGGATGTAGCAAGATTAAGACATAACAGATGTTTTCAATGCTTTGTGAACTGCTTGAAAAGAAAAAAAAAAGTTTAATTTTAGTGTATGGACTTGAGGCACGAAGGGATTGACATTGGGTTGTAGGGGATGAGTGAGTGCTAGAAAACTTTCCAATGCTTCAGGCCCGATTCCTTTGCACCTGCAGCCACAAAACCCCTGCACATTTGGTTTCCTGTGTTTAGTTACCTTGGCTGCAGCAGTTTGCCAATGATTAATAACACCTTTGCACAGAAACAAATAAACACGTAGGCTGCACCGAGGGCCCTGAGATGTAATTAGCCACTCGCATGCTTTTCACTGGCAAATATTAAACTACACAGCAAACAGAAATAAAGGACAAAACCGAACTGTGCAACGCCATTACTCAATAAAAATGATACATTTATAACCTCATTACTCACATTTTATGGTGGAGGTTGCTGGAACACGGAGAAGGGGCTGTGCAAGGTCACACTGGTAAGGTCTGGAAGAGAAAAGCAGACATCTCATTCCCTAGCCCAGTGTTCTGCTCCCTCTTTTATATTGCATTTTCTTTTCTTTTTTTTTTTAATTTAACCATAGATAGATCACCATAGCAAACTAACACAAAGGCTTCATGTGACAATGTGACACACAGATAACTCTGGATTTAAGATAAGCTGCATCTCCCGAGCTTCTCTGGCAACAATGGAGTTTGTTGATTTCAATAAACCGTGTGGGAATAACATCAATGTTACCAGAAATATATAGAATTCTTTATGGCAGTGCTCTGGTCTCCCTGAACTCAGGGATGAAACTTCTATTGTGAATAAATTGTACACACAGTATTGGATTTGAACTTTTGCAGCTTAGAAATTGTCTCTTCCAAGAGTGAACTGTGGCCAACCCAAATCCTTCCATTCTCCCTGCATCCACTGCTGAAGGAGGGGCAGTGGAAAAGGCACAACAACCTCTCTCTGCTTCTTGGTCTTCATGAGAACTCATTTGTTAATCACTCCTCTTCTTCAGTGTGCCTCAAATGATGCCTCTGAAGAAAGAAAGGTTAGGGGAGAATGAGTTTGCCTCAATAAATCACAACAAAAATGATCTTTTCCTATAGAAAAAAAAAAGTTTCATTGATTTGAAGTTTGTATCTCATGCAACTCAGAAAATCCATAAATTATAACCATAAATAAAATTGGCATCACCTCCTTTGACAGCTGAATATCACCATGATGAACCAAAGCCCATGATTTGGCACAATTAGGAGATGATTTTTAAGAAAAATGCCCAAGAACCCATTCCCTGGGGCTATAGAAAGCACCATCCAGCCCACCAACACTGACAAACGATGCAATTTGTGACACTGACAAATTAAAGGATGTCTGTGGGAACAACAACCTGGGCCCAGTCCTTTAATTACCCTTTCAGAACTCCCCTGTGTTTATATTTTTGTCAGAGGATAACATGACTGGGAGGGAAGGCAGCTCTCAGCACGTGGGCATGGGAGGAATTCTGGAGCAATTAAACATCTACCTGGCCCTTTGCATCCTGCAGGCTAATGGAGCTCAGGATGGCTTTGGTGGCCTGAGCTGCCAAATGACACCACAAACCCTGGGCCTCTTTCAAAATAAACCCAATGTCTCATCCTGCTGCCCTCAGTCACCTTTGGCAGTGTCTTATCCCACAAATACATCAGCTCAAAGCCAAGTGCTTAGTTGCAAAGTCCTTTACAAAGTGAGTTCCACAGGATGAAACTTTTTCTCAGGCTGCATCCCCATCCTCTCTTTGTCCTTGCAGCACCTGAGGCTGCTCAGTGAGTGGAAGAACACAGCACCACAAACAGAGGAGGGAATGTCAGCTGTCACTGCCAATATCTTGGATTTGTTTCTTTGCTTGCATGTACTGGGAATAGAGAATTATATGTCAGTTTTATTGGCAGCTGGTTTATTTTGTATTTACAATGACCTAGATTGCCAGTTTACAATCTGCCTGCAAAGCAGTTGAAACTCTGCTCTCTCCCAGAAGAAGATTTTGGGAATCAGCTGGCAGGGACAAATTGTACAGCACCACAAGTACTTGCCTCTTCTAATGCTTCCATTTCCTACAGAGCCAGGGAAAAGAATCTTGCTGTAATGTCCCTAAATTTAGGATTCACAACAACAACAACAGCAAAAATAATAAATAAATCACAGAGTAATGGAATGGTTTAGGTTGGAAGGGACCTTAAATCCCATCCAGTGCCACCCCTTGCCATGGGCAGGGACATCTTCCACTATCCCAGGCTGCTCCCAGCCCTGTCCAACCCAGCCTTGGACACTGCCAGGGATGGGGTAAATTGAGAAAGATGAGGAAATAATTCTGATATGGGCATATAACGTGGAGATGTGACTTGTATTGAGAAATATTTGACAACAATCTACTTGCTTTCCTTCTCAGATTTTGCAAGCACTGCCATAGCTGCAACCCCCCAGACATGTTTATATTTTAAATATGTTAGAAATGGGCCTCAAGTTTGAAAAAAATCAGTGAGATTCTATTAAACATTGGACTTCCCAGCTTTTTTTTTTCCCATTTTTTTGTGCTGATGTCTTTCAAATCTGAAAGACAATTTGGGCGGATTCACTGCTTGCTTCAGAACAGTTGTGGGGTTTTTAAATAACACTCCACTACCCAAATCTTTCTCTCTCCAGTGCTCACTGAGAAAAGAAATTAAACAAAACTACTCTGTAACATGCCAGACTACAGAATATCATTGCCCCCATCTCTGGCTCCAAACCAGGAATTCATAATAACACCTTACATAAGCATTATTTTCATTAACAGATTGATAAAGACAATGTCAGGCCCAAGAACAAACCTGACAATAAAATTGCAGCATCATCCTATTATTAGCAGCACAATCACTCAAATGCTGAAAGATTTTTAAAGGAATTTTGGGATCAGGATTGTGTCAGCAATATACTAATGATGGCAATTCATGGTCACTTCAATCACACATTTAGGGTTTGCTGTTTCAAGGTAAAGGATTTGCTCTTGTTCTTTCATCCTTGTCTCTTCTGCTGTCACCCACTGCACCATCAATGTTATTAAAAAAAGTTTCCCCTCATGTTCCCTCTCAAGAAAAGGTTTCCCTTTTCCTGTTGTCCAAGTCCCTCTGCAGGAAGGAAATTCAGATTTATATAAAAGTGAGAATGCTCTGTGGACACATGATAAACAGTATTTTAAACTCAATTTAAGCACTGTTAAAACAACATTGTCTTACTTGGCATGGTCATTCAGGGAGAGGTATAACATTTCCTCCTTATAAAAATGATGGAAATCTTAAAATGATGCATTTCTTCAATCCAAATGATGTTTTGCCTTCAGTGTGAAAGAAAAAATCTCTGTGGGACAAGATAAAATTAAATGTGACATCTTTATGAGGAACAAGGAATTATATGGGCTGTTCACCTTCTTCCCATGAAACTGCACCTGTGCATTGGTGTTTGGGATGAAATTCTCATCACCACTGCCCACTGAATTAACAAAATACTCCATTTTCCCAGGGCACGTGCCTTGTTTGATTAATTGCTCAGCTTCTCTAGGAGGGGAATGTGAGCTCCACTTGGAAGAGGTCCATAACTGAGGAGATCCAGGCCCTGCCATGGAGATTCCACTGGAGTCAGCAAGTCCAGCACAGGAGCAGACGGAGCCTCTGTGGGACCAGGCTGATGCTCAGATCAGATATTGCCTTTGTGCCAGGAAAAAAAAAAACAAAAATTGTATCAAAAAGCACCATGAGAAGTTTGATAAACATCTTCCTCTTGGATAAAGAAGAGTGCTGATAAAATAACGTGCTGCTTGTGTAAATGGGTAATGCTGCAAATGGATCAGTGGATGATTTTTAATTCAAATTACTAAAATATTACACAGCTTCCTAACACCCTCCACTCAGAGCACATCTACTCACAAGGGCATACAGCAGCCCCCAGATGTGCTCTTTGGGGACCTGATGGAAACAAATGTGTCAGAAGCTGGAAAGCCCTGTAGAACAAATCCTGTGCTCACAGGAAAAGCAGGAGCTAACACCTCCCCTGGTTTCTTTGTAATTCATCACACCTCTTGCAGTGTCACAGCAGTTTTGCAGCTTGCAAAAAGTTATTAAGGCTAAAATTAATCACAATTACATTTTTTTTTAATTATAAGAAGGGAGAGAATGCCAAATAAACAGCAAATGAAAATAATCTCAGCTAGCACTCCTCATTGTCCCAATCTGTAGCTGGAACATGTCACTGTTGAGAGATGAAGGGAACAAAACTTATTATTCCTGGCAAAAAAATATAAATTTAATCCACAAGAGATGCCTATGAGAAGAGAACCAATCAAAAGGGTCTTTCTTTCCCCTTCTTTACATTTGGGCACTGAGATTTATTCCTTCACCATCACATAATTCCCACTCCTCAGGACTTGGTTTTCCAAGTATCTGTAGGCCCAATCTGCTGCAGATAGAATTCACTTTTCCTGCCAGACTGACCAAATGTTCAGAAAACTAAACTTGGGACATTTCTATTTGCATCACATAAATCTGTCTGGTTTGATTCACAAGGGTTGTAAAATCCAGGTTTACCTGGCTCCCACTGAAGTGAGCATTGCATTATTTCTTTTTCTCATAGCTAACAAGCAAGAGAACGAGGGGAAATTGCAGTGGCAGGGGAGATTCAGGTAGGACATTAGGAAAAATTTCCTCACTGAAAAAATGAGGAAAGCATTGGAAGGAGATGCCCATGGAGGTTTGGAGTGCCCTTCCCTGGACGTGTCCAAGGAACGTGGCACTCAGAGCTCTGTGCTGGGTGACAAGGTGGGGATGGGGCACAGGTTGGAATCAATGTTCTTGGGGGGCTTTTCCAGCCTCAGGGACTCTGTGATTCCATAAACACTGACAGGTACAAGCTGCCATCATCCCTCCTACCTCCACCAGCCACTACCCCAGCACCCTGCTCCCATCCCATCCTCCAGCCCTCCCTGTTCCTACAAGCAAGCCCAGCTCCTTTCCCCCTGCTCCACCTGAGCCATGATGTTCAGCAAGCTGAGAATTGCTTCTTTTGTGGGTCATTTGTCTGATCACTCTCATTTCCACAGGCAAGAGAAGGATTTCCTCTCCTGATGGATAATGTCTGCACCCAGGAGAGGGTGACAAAAGCTCCCATGACTATTTCATGACTTCACGTAGTGACTGGCACAGTCAGTGGTGAAAGCTCCAGAACTAATCCATCCCTGGTGATTGCTCCAAGATTAGGATANGCGATAATAAATTTTTCCTTTTTTTTTTTTTTTTTTTTTTTTTTTTCCCCTCTGTATTTTGGCTGGCACAAAAATCAAATGAGATGAGGAGCTCACTTGGTCCCTCTCTCACCTGAAATCTCTCCTTCCAAGAGTAACCCAAGGCTCTCTGGAGTTAATCTTGCCAGGCAGAGGAGCTGAGCACAGCTGCCCCATCCTGGTGGAACTGCCCCATTTCCCCAGGAGCATCTGAGCACCTGCAGGGAGGGCAGAATTCTGCTCCTGTCCCTGTGTGCTCCTGGCTGACCCTTCCCTTCCCCTGCCCAGCTCTTCATGAGGGGCCCACCACAGCCCCACCCAGATACTGATTTTTTTTTTCTGAAGTCTGTGGAACCCCAGTGCAACCTCATGAGGATAATTTGTATTTTTTCTACAGCGTCAACATCGAGGAGCTTGGCTTGCCCAGAATCCAAACTTTCCACACTGAAGGGATTCCGTGTGTGAAGGCTGGAGTATGTAAGAATTTTGGTCATGATGAAGTTAAGGAATTTGTCACAGGTCAAGGAGAAGGCTGTAATTATCTTTGTTATCCTTCACCCAAGAAAACACCTGGGGTTTATGTGTCTATGTTGTCTTAGGGCTGTAACCATAAAAAGCCAATCTAAACTGCTAAAAAGATAAAAGGAAAAAAAAGTCCATATTATCATCTATAAATTTTGACCACAGAACTGAATAATTTCTGTCCCCAGGCAAAGATGGGAAAGAGGCAACAAGAGTAGGCAGAGAGCACCAGACAAAACATTACTTATTCACTTTTAAAATATGCCTTTTCAGATTGTTCTATTAGATTTTGCACTTTACATTAAATGCTGAACCCTTGAATGATTTGTTCCAACTCTTTGCAATTTTAGGTCTATATTTTCCAATCTCATTATTGTATAAGAGTGATAAAAATACAGATTTTGCAATTTAATGTTTAATGAGAAGTCTGAAGTTGAAAAGCTACGTTATGATCTGTGGATTTAAATAAAAACACAATACGGTGCTGCTTGGAGATTTCAGAGTTTCTAATGCCCACCTAGCTCTGAAAATCCTCAGCTCTCAAAATTTGTCTCTTTTACCTTGAAAATAGAAAGTAACAATCAGGCACAGCGTCATAAAACCAACATTAATAAAAAAGGGGTGAAACAGCCACCACCAGGTCACTTCCACAAAGAAATGACAATTATTGCACAGAGAGGACTCAATTGTTCCTCCAACCACACTGTGCAAATGCAGGGGTGGGATTTGCATATGCAAATTTTCTTCTTTTCATATTCAGATACCTACACCTGCAAAGTGTTTTTTAGAGGTCAGCTGAAAATGTTGCCTAAGGAGTTCAGACTTTTTCAACACATCTGATATTTTCACAATTATTCATCAAACTGTCTTGCCCTTGTTTTCTAAATCACTCCTTTAAATTAAATTATCAAGATTACAAGGGAAAAATGTCATTAACAGATTATCCTGAAGGGAAATTAATACAAATTGCCAAATTACCAAAAAGGAAGAGGAGTAGGGATATCTTTTTAGGGCTGCATTTTCTCCTGTCACACAGCACCCCTTACAGTGACATTACAAAGATCAACCAACAGGAAAGATGAAAGACCTGATGTGGTCTTCCCTGCTTCAAACACTTCAAAACATGGAATTCATCCAGTAAAGGATCAAAAGTTGCATCTTTCACTGGAACTGCATCTCGTTTTCACAGTGCACAGGCAGGTTACAAATATTTCCGTGTACGTTCCGTGCATGGAAAATGTCTTTGGCGAGGGCTCAGGCACCAGGGAGGATGTGTGGAGGCCAAGGTGTTTGCAGGGGGCCAGCTGGAACAGAATTTTGGCCTTTTGCAGTTGCATGTTGTGATACAAGAACAGCTGAAGTGGATTTTGTCTCCAGGAGCACATGCTGCCTTCTTGAAAATGTCCTTCAAAACACCACAGATCCAATTGAGAGAATGGCTACCCAAAAACATTGGGAAAACTCAACAATTTGAACAGGATTGTGACTGCTTTGGTTGAGCACCTGAGCCCCATAAGCACATCTGGTTTCCTCAGGGTCTGGGTTCTAGTGAGAGATGTCATTTCCATAGCAGCCAGGGATGCAAAGACAAAGATAAAACACCGAATTTCCAGAGATACCAGAGGATGAAAGCATGGATACAAGTCCAGAAGCCCAAAAAAGAGGCCAAGTTCCACAAAAGCTCAGAAGGCTGATACCTGACAGGGCTCCAAGCTGACATCAGAGTACAGAAGTTCATAATTCTTGTCTTGCTGCTCATTTCTTGAGGGACCTGGGAGGTGACACATGGCTGTGTCACTTATTCTTATAATCCCAGGGGTTGGGACATTCTGCAGGAATTCTGCTCAATGAGAAAAGAATCAGTGTCAGGTAGAAGCAGACACGTTCTCCTCATTTTTGCAAATGTCCACCAACACCACAATCAAGAGTTTTTACTTTGCTAGGCCAAGTTTAGTGAGTTTCATCCGGAAAACGTTAAGATGACAGCTTTAGGAGATGTTAAGGGGGAGTAAATCCAGCTGAACACAGTTCCCAGTGGTCATGAGTGGTGGCTCAGGACAATTCTGTGTCCCCTCCCATCCAGGGCAGTGTCACCAGTGCTGCCCTCCCATTTCACTTCTCTGGGAAAAAAAAACAAACAAGACTCTTTCCACATCCAAACAACTCCTGAGATTGTGTCCTTCCCTCCCCAAGGCAGAAGGAAGGATCATATTCCTAAATCCCAGTTTATCACTTTTTCCTGCTGTATTTTTCATGTGGATTACCAGAGGAGGATGTTTGAGCACATAAAACTGGTGGCAAAATCAAATATTTCCTCTTAAATTAAGGCAGTAGCAGGAAACCCACCATTTGCCCAGGACACCAACATTTTATCCTTGCTTTCCCTGCAGTTTCCAGGACATTCCTGAGAACAACCTGAATTTAAAACCATAAGAACTTGCCTGCACTGCCCTGTGTGTACTTGAGCACCAGCCTGGGTTTGTATTACACTGCTGTGGCACAAGAATCATAAAAGAAACCTCAAAACCACTCCATTAAAAGACAAGTTCTGAGCCCACACATCAGCAGTTTTCTTTTCCAAGAGAGTTTCTTTTCCAAATGAGCCAGCATTGTCATCTCTCAGCTCATTTGTGGTTTGGGGAAATGAATCAGGACTTTCCAATGTCTGCTCTGTGGTGAAAGATGCCCACAGATAAGTAGGACTCCTTTTATTATCAATATGAAGTGTTATATAAAAAAATATGCATTTCCAAAGAGTGAAATACAAGCAGATCCTGAGAAAAGTTGTGTCTCTCAAAACACATTAAAGGAACTTTTAAAAACTTTCTTAAATAAAATCCTTAACTCTGGAGATAGGCTCGAGAAAGGGGGGGAAAAAAAGTAGTAAAAACAAAAAAACCCAACATAAAGTCTAAAAACCACAAGGAAACATAATTTGATGGGAATTGCAGGTCATTCCTGCTGCCACCAAGGAAGGAATTAGGGTGTGGGGGACTGCTTAATGCTTCATCATGTGGAACATAAGTCAATAAAATTTTAGTTATTCAGTAAAATGCCATTGCAAAGTCTCCTTGCTTGACTTTGCCAGTGCAGCTCTGAGTGTCAGGTCTGAATAACTTTGCTGGGAACATTTTATGTTTGCTCTCCTTATCTGAGCCATTTATTAAAATTGGTGCAACAATGTGTTATCACATCAATATTAATGGGAACATACTGATAATAAGGTGACTTTTCAGGTTCCACAGACATGCGTGGAAATTGCATTCAATCATACAAAATATTTCATAAATTACTGGCAAACTGTGGTAAAACAGCAATTCAATAACGTCAGAACATACAAAAAAGTCAAATATAGGAAGTCTAATTTTTTTTTCTTGTTCATAAATGGAAAAATTATTGGAATAAATTAAACTGATTCTGGATCAGCACAAAATTTCCAAATGGCATGCAACAGGAATCTTCTGCATTCAGAGATTAAGCAGCTCATTCAAGGCTGCAAGGAGCAGATGGAGACAAACATCACCTGAGACCAACCTTGTGCCCCTTTTCCTCTTACTCCTCTGCCTACTGGAATCAGTGTACAAGAATGAGCAGCTCCAGGAAAGCTGGAGAGGGACTGGGGACAAGGGATGGAGGAACAGCACACAGGGAATGGCTTCCCACTGGCAGCAAGTGGATTTAGGTGGGATATTGGGAAGGAATTGTACCCTGGCACAGGGTGCCCAGAGAAGCTGTGGCTGCCCCTGGATCCTTGGCAGTGCCCAAGGCCAGGCTGACTGCCTGGAACACGATGGAAAACCAGGGAACACCTGCCAGTCTCCATCCCCTTTGTCTCTCCTTTGCTTGTGCTCGCTGTCAGGAAGATGTGAGACACTCAGAGAGAGAAGTGGAGGGACAGACAGGAGTTCAGGGACTGACTTCACCCAGGAAAGACCAAATCAGTCACAGCAACTTCCAAAATAACATATAGGAAACTAAACACTAAGGTCCAAATCTTTTATGAAATCTGGTGCCCAGAGAAACAGGACAACACTAACCAGTTACTGTATATATTCAATTAATTAGTCTCAATTATTTGGATATGACTTTTCTAAAATACGCCTATTTTTAAACTAAGAGAACAATTTCAGTAGCTCTGATGTTATCAAAGTGATTTAACTGTGAGCAAATATTGAAAAAACAATGGAAAACACTTGGAAAATAATAACAAGTTTTGGGGAACAACAAATATTTAAATTATATAAAAGTGGGCATAATTTATACACATTATATTCATATTTAAAATAATAGCCTGCTGCAAGAAGGAAAATAGCTGATTCAGTGTTAGGAAAGTATCCTAGAATTGGGTATTCCCTTTCCAAGGGGTTCCTGGGCACTTGGTGGCGAGGCTTTTTTATCTCTCATGCCTTGGTAAAAATAATATACATTCCTTCCAGCTTGCAGAAATATTGTGAGGAATAACAGACCAACAATTACTGACAACTGAGGAAGAGGATGGAAACCACACCAAATTTTAGATTAATAAACAGCCAGGCAAATGAAGTCCAAATTAACACAATCACCAAAAACCAGGAGATCTGCATAAGTGGGAAATGTGGTCTCAGTAATAAAAAAAGAGAGAAATCAGAAGAGCACTTCTTTCCTGCATGGCATATTTGCTGCCTAAAGGTCAGGTAAAATGAATTGTTATCAGCACCTGGCAGCCACACAGGGATGGTCTCAGTAATAAAAAAAGGTTCCCCTTGGTCAGGCATCCCTCTCCCTCAGCAGGTTCTCATGGTTAAAACTTCACCCTGCTCTTAAAAAAGGACTCAGCTGAGGAGATGAAATTCAATATATAATTAGCCATTCACAGCTGGAATAGTCACTTGCCATTCTGTGACAGACAACAGGAAAAACAATGGAGAAGGGAGGGTTTTCACACACTTTGCACAGCTCCAACTCTGCAGGACGTGGAGTTTCTGTGGAGGGAGCAGCGCAAATGTCGGTGACACGGTGACATTTCATTTCTCACCGAGGTTTCACTGGTCAGGTGGAGCCCAGGCGTTACTCAGGGTCTAATTTTAGGCACTGCTGTGTGCACAGAGCCTTGGCAGACAAAAAACCCCCGAGGTGGAGCCCCCAGAGCTGCAGGGACAGCAGCTGATTCCCATCCAAAGGCGTCGCCGCGCCGGTTCCGTGTCACGCCTTGGGTCACAGCATCCATGGATTCAGTGACACAGAGAGAGGGCAGAGCAGGCTCAGGGATGAAAGAGAGATAAAGCCTGGACATCTGCCAGCTGAAAATTCA
>WEIU01006514.1:542536-574086 GCA_013389925.1 Aegithalos caudatus | reverse complement strand
AAAAAAAAAAAAAAAAGGAAAAGCTGGTTGTGATCATCTCACTTCCATTTATTTGGCTGCTCAGTAGTTAGGTTAGTCAGAGACACAGGAATATCTACATCCAACTCCTTACCCAAAAGAGATTCAAGTCGATATCATTGCTTTTTGACAGGTTTTAACCTCTTGGTCCCAAGCAGCTGAAGCTTGTTCTGGTGTAGGAGCAGCTGTCAGAGCTAAGCAATTTTACAAGAAATGATTCAATGCTCAACAGGTTAAAATCAGAGAGCAGAATTCTCCAGCATCACTCCCATGATACTCTCATTAGTGGTGACACCCACACTAAAACCAGTGCACGAAATATTCAATCCTTACCTGAAAACACACCACTCCCACAGCCCCTAGGATTTCCTGTGAAATTCCTGGCACTGACTTCAGCACTGTTTTCCTCCAGCTTGTGTCAGCACAACTTCAGCAATTCCAAGTGAACCCAGCTCAGAGCTATTTTTTTCCAGCTGGACTCCCCTGACAGCTCCATCAGCACAAAGCAGGTATTTCCCACTCCTGCACAAGTGCAGCTTCTCCCCTTTCTGAACAGCAGCCTCACAGCCCTGCCAGCTCCTTGAAATACAAACTGTGGCATGCAACACATCCAAGCTGTGCTCCATAATTGAGGTGTTTGCCTCCAATCAGCTGAACAAGAAATGTTTCCTGTTATTGACTTGCCAGTCCTCTCTGCTGGAATTTCCCTGTGCTCCCAGTTCACTGGATTGCAATAAAAAAAGTAGTAAAAGCCCTGATAGAACACCTGAACGTGCTTGCTTTGTTTAGGAAAGCTGGTGTGGGTGGAAAAGAACAAATCAACCCCTGGGACCAGATCAAAGAGCAGGAAGCTCAAAACTCATCATTTTTTTTCAATCATGAAGCCATTGTAATTAAAAAATTACTGCCTTTGCCTACAGGCCCTGGATCTCTGGTGCTGATTTTTGGGGTAAATGATGTGAATTTTATCCTCCATGCATGGTTATCATATATAACATGTATGTTAAGCACCCTTCAGTGCCATCTCTTCCCAATGGCCACAAAAATCCGCTTCATGACCCTACCAGAGACATTTCCCCACCTCTCCCAATGAATCCTCTCACCTTTCCCACTTCCAAATAACCCTACAAAACCATCAAGGATGATCCAATTCCATCAGAAATGCAGCACGTGGGGTCAGCAGGAGACAGCACCACAAGAAATGTCCCTTTCTGTGGGCTTTCCATGGATTTACCAGGGCTGGGAAACCCACTCAGGTGGGAAAAATTCCCTCCATCCTTTTTGGCATTTGAGAGTCCCTAAAGAGAGTTGGAGAAATGTGAACTGCACTAAATCTGCTCCTCACCATCTGTATCTCATTGCTGAAATGATCCCAGGGGGATCAAAACCTGTAAGGAATTTAGGAATTTAAAACCTTCTTGCTATTCCTTACCTGGACACAAACCCTTTTTATGTCACCTTTTCCACACTGATGATTTGATGTTGCACTCAAGACTTGGCAAGAAAACATCCAATAATATTTAAATAATGTTTAAACTAGTACCTGCTAAAATTAAGATGTAAACATTTCTGTTTCACTCTACTCCACAGGCAAATGTATATTTTCATAGATAAGCCAATTATTTTAAATTTGCAGATATAAAAGCATTTTACAAATCATACCTCTGTACCCAGCAATTAATTCTAGGTACTGTGTCTGTGCTCCTGCACTACAATTATGCACTAATAAAAGATAATTATCCCAGTTTCAAGTGTCAGAAGGTTACATTTCTCTTTTCCAACCTAAAACATGCTTTGTTTTTTAAATGTAAGGCTCTCAAAAGCATTTAAGATGATTTAAACTCATTTCTGGGGTGTCCTGGACTCATAATTTTGTTCTGCAGCAATTCTGGAATAGGAACATGTGTATTTTTCTATCCCACGCTGCTGCAGGCTTACATTTTTCTAGGTTTTATAAAATACACTTCTGTGACTTTTATGATTTCACAATGCAGAGGTGAGAGAGTTGCTGGCCTGAATTGTTGATCAATGAGGGTTAATCAATATGAAAGTTTTAGGAAGAACAGGATTCACAAGTGAACTTGTGTCTCAACCCTGTAAAACTCTAATTAGGATTTCTCCCATGATTTTTATGAGTTTAAGTGACAAAAAAAAATTTAAAAAATCAAGAATAATTTAATCTTACCAAAGATAGAAATATGAAATATTAGTAATACTTATGAAATGTTAGTAATACTTTCTGCAAGCAGTTACCATGTGATACTGCAGATGGAATCCTTACAAAGCCAAAGAAGGACATGGTACCAATATCTGACAGTGTGATTTACCCAACTGTGATCAGTGAGCACCATGCTGAGAAAGGATGAGGCATTAAAGGGTTGGGGTCTTGAATTAATGCACTCATTAGACAAAGTAACTCGAATTTACACCCATTTTCTTGGGAATTTTATAACTTTAGCATTTTCCCACTTGCCAATCCTCGGGAGCAGAGAGGTTTAGGGTCTGGCAGCAGAGCACAGATGGTTTCCAAGTGGAATTCCTGGCTTTGGGAAGGGTTCTGTCCATTGCTCGAGGTCCTTACAGGGAATTCAGGGTCATGAACCCTCTGCACAAGCACTGATCCCAACCCCAGCCTGCACAAAGTGCCTCAGACAGATGCACTTCCAGCAGCACACCCTGTGCTGGATAATGAAGCAATTTCTGCTGTTTGAGAAGCTCCTCCTGAGTTCCCCAGCACTGGCAGCTCCAAGCCATCACTGTCAAGCTGCCTGTTCCCCTGGGTGCAGGGTCGGTGGTGGTTCAGCACAGATTCCCCTTTTCCTGACAAATGACAACTGCTCAAGATGTGATGTTCTTCCTGCTCATTTTCTTTCATAGGTGGCTCTATTCCCAGGGCTCTGATGTGATTCAGCTTCACAGCCAGGCTGCTTATATTTCTCCTGGAGATTGCAATTATATTTCTAAACTATTCTTTGTGTTGCTGAGAGGATCAAACAAAAGGGGTGGGGGGGGGGGAAATGTTAACGTTTCAATGAAGGAAATTTCCATAATATGTGGTGGCTGTCACAATCTTGCTGATAGAAATAATTATTCCTCCTGATGTAACTACACTGAACCACTGAGAAATGGGGACAAAAACTGTTACCCATCTGTGCAAAGCTCTTTGATACATGCATATGAAAGAAGAGCTAAATACAGAGATTGGAATGCTCTGGGATGTGCAGCAGGACACAGATCCCAAGGTGACAGGCACCTCTTACCTCAGGCCCTGGGAGGAGGGAGGAATTACCTCTCAATTTTTAACAGCTAGAAAGGATACTGGTGATTTGGGATAACTTGGTGCTTGGCCTCCACGTGATCCACTAGATTATGCATGCAAATCCCCAGTTTTGGCTGATAAACTGAAACAAAAGCACACTCTGCTGCAGCAGGAGCTAATGATATTTCTCTGAGTGAGAGAAGCCCACATTCTCTGCAGATAGCACACATTGTTTGCAGATAAACCACTGAGAGGCTGCACTGGTGAACAGGAGAACAAATCAAAAATTAAAGACCATTTCCAGGGGTGCTGGGGTTCTGATCTTATCCAGACACCAGCCAGAGAACAGTTTAATTTATTACCTCTCTGATTACTTCAGGATGTGACTTGGACAAGCTGGAGAATTCAGCGTGGCTGGAAGCACCTGGGCACTGCTGGATTTGCTGTCTCAGGCACTTGTAAAGGTTTCCACAGCAAACCTACAGAAAGAAAAGCAAATAAGCAAAGAGGCAACAGCTCCTACAGAACTCCTGAGCAAAGCTAAATGTGGGAAATGAGTTAAAGACCTCAGAAAACATGGCTGAGTCTTTGTGGGCATGCAAGGGGTGCCATACAGACATCACAGCATTGCAAAAATGTGAGTGGGGAGATGGTGGTTGTGGAATGAGAGAATCAGAGAGTGGTTTGGGTTGGAGGGATATAAAAATCCACTTGTTGCAATCCCCCATGGGCAGGAACACCTCTCACTAGGCCATGCTGCAGTTCTGCTCCCTTGCTACAACCTAAGCCAAGAATTAGTGTTAAACTACTCTCTAACAGCATTGCCAAATCAGAAAGTGTTCCCAAAGTTAGAAAAATTCCACGTGGCCAACTCCAGAGTTTTCTGCAGGAGTTCAAACATCCCAAGCATCCACAGGAGGACTTGAACCATCCTCCTCCTCCTTGAAGCTCAATATTCAAGTTTAGGCAGGCAAAACCAGCAGTTATTCTTAGATCTTTCAAAATAATAGCTATTTAAATTGGTCCTTGGTGTATTTTTTTTTAACTTTGGTAGATTTCATGGACTTATGTTCTTTTACTTGTGATATGAAATACCATAATGTTTAGAAATATTTTCATTCTAAAATATGCACAAATCACTTTTCAGAGTCTTCGGGGTTCATCCTTTTTACTTAGAATTGGAGATTTTAAGTGAAAATTATCCAATTAATAAAGTTACTGTAAAAAAACACCACCACTACTATTACTAATGTGAAATATGCCTCATACTGGCACTACTCTTTATTACTACATCAAATATTCTTGTATTAGATAAAATTAATGACCAGAATCATGAACCTTTTGAATTATTTTGAAAATTCTGCATGAGAGAGCTTTGAGAAAGCAGAACCCTCTATGGAGTTCTCCCACCTGACACCAGGAAATGGCAATAATTTATCCAAATCTTTACACTGTAGCTGTGGGATTGGATAAACAGGGACTGAATTCCAACACATCTGTGCCTCTGGCAGATGAAAACTCGAGGAGAATTTGTGATTCAGAAGCAATCCCTTAATTTCCTATAAATTAAAATGTAAAGAAAAGCTGCAAGGGAACCTCCCCAGTCGATATGTTAACTGTAAAAGTAGAGTTTTTCTCTCATGGTGGACTAAAAATTCACCCCAGCCCTGCTCTCAAAAGTGGGAATGGTGCACAAGAAAGCAAGGAATTTCCTCACCTGCCCTGCACCCTTTCCCAGTGATCAGATTCACTCATGGAGGCTTCTCCAGTGGACTTTCATCGTGGCCAACACAAATTCCTCAAAGCAATGCAAGAGAAAACCACAACTCCACTGACCAGCTGGCCACTTTGGGACATCCCAAAGGGTTTTCCCCTTCCCTGGGGATGCTGTGCTGCCATTCCTGAGCAGGAGGCAGCAGGAAAGCTCCAGCTGCACATCTCTGAGCCCCTCGGGTTCCACCTCAGCCCTGTAGCTTGGAGGATGCTGCCACCAAGAGTCCCGAAGCCAAAAGTGGCGGGGTGACAGCTGCTGTCAGTGAGGACAATGAAAATTGGCAGGTTCAGCCGAGTATGAAGCATGACAAATTGCAGGAAGGAGAAGGGAAGGCAGTGCTGCACTCGATTGAGGAGTCAGATGACATTTGCAGGGAAGCTTGTGGGAATTCTCCAGACAGCCTACAAGATGTGCTAAATGTTATTTGCATTAGAACAAATCATAAGGTATCGGCTGCAAAATCATTTCCCTTTAATGAAGACTCGGAGGGAAAAAAATATCAGAGTCAATTAGGAGATGGAAACTACAAATATGTTGTGCTTTACATACCTCTGAAGCATGAAGGAGCCAATAAAGTGCATTTCATAAAAATGAACAAGAGAATCGCTGCAGCTCGTGGGGCTGACAGCGCTCCTGAGTTCATGCCACGCTTAGGAGGCTTCCCCTCCTCTCCTTCCATCTACACCCCGGTACATTTCCCAAAAACGTGTTATTCTGCACGAAAAGAGGGATCCCACACAGATCTGTTGTTTCTTACCACTGAAGTGGAATTGTCACTTCATCTCTTCTCACTAAACAACCCGACTGCACTGCATCAGTGCCTCACAAAACCACAGCTGAAACCACGACCTACATTTGCTCAGCATCATAGGAGGGGTTCCTTTTATTTATCACAGATTGGGGAGGGAGGGGTTATTTTACAGAATTTACTTCTTTAACTAAATAGGTTTTGTTTTGTCTGTTGATCACATTTTTTCCTTTCACAATATTTGGTTTCAGCTGCTCTGGAGTCTGAGTGTATTTCTGATTTTTTCATTGCATTGTTGTCAGGTGACGAGTGAGAAAAAACACAACAAACATTTTTAAGTGCTACCTGTCAGCCTGAAAGAACTCTGCAAACTGATATTGAAGAAGGATTAATTTTCCTCCAAAACACTTTCGGTAGTACTTAACCAGTGCATTTCACAGCTCTAGCAGAAACCAGAATGCATTTGAAATTCCACTTTAAAAGCAGCACAATCAGTAACAATGTTATGCTATTTCTTCATGATTTACTAAAAGGTGCTATCTAAAAATTACCTTTTTTTTTCCTTATCAATTTGACTGTCATGTAACTTCTCAGGAGAGAACCAAGAGAAACAGCATGTGCCACCCACAGACATTCCCTTATCTCTCAGGTTTGAGCTGTTCAGATAAGCCCAGGGGGTGACCAGGTATTCCAGAAGTGTCTGGAAGGAATCCTGTGCCCTGTGTTTGGGCAGGGAGGGAGCTGGGACCAGAGGAACCCCTTGGTCCCTTCCAGGCTGACCCCTCCTGTGGTTCTGTGACAACTCTGCTGCATTCTGTCCCATTCCTCGGCCCCTCCGTGGCAAGAAGTGACAATTACAGCACACAAAGTGACATCTTTAATTAGATACCACACTTCTCTGAGCTGAGCAAGTGACCCAGAACACCTCAGTGACAAGCATGGCATTTTATTGTAACCTGAAACGAGGTGAAAAACATGACTCTTAATTTAAATGCCTGGTTTTTCCCTATTAGGTAAATTTTCATACACCTAGCTCTGAGGGATGGAGGGTACACAAAGGAAAAAAACAGATTGGGAGGGATTTTTTTCTTCTCCTTCATATTTTATAACAAAATAATTTAAAGTTATTAGAGACCAGTTCCAGCAATTCTTTCCTCACAAGTTTCCCACCATCCAGTTGAGTCACAGAACCTTCATCCTGCTGAACAGGAGGTTTTATTCCAAAACTTCAGAGCAAGGAGTTTGAGCTGCTTTATAAAACCCTCAAATACTTCCACATCCCTGTGGTAGAGCAGGAAAATACCAACAGGAGCCACTGGATTGCAACAGAATTAAACCAGTCCTGGTGAGAGCTGGATGTCAGGAAAGGTGATAAAAAACTCCTGAACATCCCTTCAGACACAATTGCAGACCTCACACTCTCTAAGGAAGCTGGATCCAAACAAGGGAGAAAGAAACAAAAGGCTTGGAATCAAGATTATAAATGTTTTATATCTTATAATTCTCCACTTTGGAATCTCATTTAAAATGGAAACTCAGCACAACCAAACTCGGATGGTTTCATACCCAATGTCTGCAACTGCTGTGGATGGAGGGAGGAATTGTCTCAGGATGGACATGGGAAAATCATTGGGAAAAACCCTTTCTTAAAAGTTTTCAACAACCTTAAGGGTTTGAGAACATGATGTGGACACTAATTATACATTAGGAACACTGGAGAAGAGATTTTTATGAAAGCAACCCACACAACTGGCTGTGTTGGCAGCAAAAAAAGATAAAAAATAAATCATAAATCAGCAAATGTTTAACAAATTTTCATCCACCTTTCTACTGCTCACATACAAATACTGCTGTTTCCCCCATAGATTTAGGCATCTGCAAGCTCTGCTGTACACGAGGGAAAAAAAAATAGAGCAAGACAGTCAATATTTTTGATAAAAGAGAGTTAAAAGGGAAATCTGAAATCCCTAATGTTGTCCTCCATGTCAAAAAGGAATACTTTTATCTTCCTAGAAAGATTACAACAACACAAAGAAAATATTCTAAGTCCTGATTTCTCAGGACTTTCAAAGATAAGGTGGTGAAAAATAAACTTTTGGTAAGGTGCAGGAAAAAGGTCTTTACTGTGTGTTCATCTGCAGCTCAGCAGTTGCTAGAAAACACTCAAGGTTCCAATTAATTATTTGTTTCTTACTGAGATAAGAATGAGCTGCAAACTCTGCCTGGGTTGCTAAAATCTGGGTGAAATCTCTCTGTTCAGTGCTGGGAGGAGACCTGAGCAGGAATCCTTCACTGGGAGGGAGCAGCAAGATCCCTGCTGTGCCTCATCACCCCCTGCTCCCAAGGACAACATTTGTCACTCATTGCTCACTCATCTTTGAGCACTCATTGTTTTCTAGGGATTTCCCTTCCCCAGTTTTTCCTCTGCCTTAAACCACCGAATTTCCAGGTAAAGTAGTGCAAACCAGGGTAACTGTTGTGACAAAAAATGGAGTTTAAACCAAGGACATGGCTGTGAAAGAACAATTCCACCTTTATTCCTGTGGAATAAAAGCACAAGAGTGATTTGAGGCTTCTCAGTTCAAATGTGGACCGGGGTTTTCTTGAGAAAAACTTCAAGTAAAATACTCTTAAAACTCACTTTTTCCTTCCATACCTTCTTCTTCTTGACAAATCCAAGTCCTTGTATTATCATCTCCATCCCTGAAGTGTCCAAGGCCAGGCTGGAAATACCTGGGATATTGGGAGGTGTCTCTGCCCCTGGCAGGGGGTGGCACTGGATGATCCTAGAGTTCCCTTCCAGCCCAAAACATTCTGTGATTGTATCAGACATCCTCCTCCCTTGGATCAAAACACCACAAAGAAACATTCCTCCTAAAGGAAAAAATGAGGAATAGCAAAAAACCCCAAAAATACAAAACCAAAACGCAACCAACCAGGAAGAGAAGATCCCCACTTGTTGTTCCCACGTGGATCCTGTGGATTGTTTTTCTCCTCTCACCCTCCAGCCCCTGAAGCTTTGCAGGGTCACAACCTGCCTGGGGATGGAAGTTCAAAACCAGAACTCCAGGGAAGGAACTGAAAAGAATTAAGGAGCATTTTGACTTCAGGAGCTGCAGCAGATCCGAATTCCCTGGAACACCTTCCCACAAAGCATCCTTTTGGTTTGCTTCCCATCTTGGAACCCCTGCATGGAAGCCAAAATAAAAACTGGGGGTTGCTCAGCTTTTACACCACAGTTCAGCTGGATTTAAGGCTTGCCTTTTATTTTAGTGGCAGGAAAATAAAAGGGATAACACGTGGGAGATTTCTGTGTGTCATCACAAGTGTTCCTGTGTGCTGGTTTGGGGAGGGCTGTGCTCAGTGGAGGTGAAATTTCATTTTTCCCTGTGGTAGGCTGGAGAGGGGACCACCAGAAACCAGGTTCAGCTGGGGATTTTTAAACTCAGCTGAAATTTTATTCAAATTAACTTCAAAAAGTAAACCTCTTAAAGTATAAACTCCTCAATCATGTGTTGTTCTCCAACACAATCACAGCCATGAATGCAAGGAATCACTCCAAGGTCAAAACATGGAAAAATCTTTCCTCAGTCTCAGCGTGTCCTCTCAGTTTAGAAAATCTCTGTTTTAATGACCCTCATCTATTCTATCTCCTTTTCTTAGGCTAAGTTCCAATTGTATAAAAACTTAGCAATGATCCTCCTGTGCCCCAAAGTTCCCAAGGAACAAATTTAAGCTCTCACGGACCTACAACACCAATCACTGAATCTGGACCTTGGAAATTCTGAATTCCTGGAGAATTCTCACACACCTACAGCTTCATCCAAAGGAAAACAAAACAAAACAAAACAAAACCAACAGACCCATTCCTATCCACAAATTTTGCATTATTAACTTTAAAATTCTAAATGCCTTAGAACACTGAGCAGCACAACAGCACCTTGAAAGGGGATGTGAAACCATCAATCCACAAACACTGAAATGTCAAAAACATGAAAATAAAAATTGAATACATAAAATCTGCTGTAAATCTGAGGGAAAAAAAAAAAAAACCCACAGAGTTTGAAACAGTTTTGATATTCTCTTTCAAGAATTTGAATTGATGGAATCGAGGTCAAAAAAATGATGGAATTGAAGTCAAGCTTCAATTTTACAGGCTCGATATGTTGCAATTTCTTCTGAAGTTTTCGAGACAAGAACTTCAATTTTTTTAAACTAAAAACAATCTCATCTGTCAACTGCACAAAATATTTTTTCAAGATGGTTGACTGGAGAAACAAATCAGAATAAAGTGGCTGTCATCAGTAAATCAGCTTTGACAGAGCAGCACATATCACCAATTTTCATGGGAAATACCTGTTAAATTCCCTTCTCTCAGGAACTGTTTTTCTCAGGGAAGAAAAGTGGCCAAGGTAAGAGAAGTAATTGATGTATTATCCATGATTATCTTTCATTATTTTCATCCTTGCTTAACATGCCTCTCCTTGCTGCTGTTCAGAGTGATTCAAGCCACACACAAATCATCTCTGCCACCCCCCAGACACCAATCCTGATAAAAACAGGATTTTCCAGCAAGAGAATATCAGGGTAAAAAAAAAATCTCAATAACCATCAACCACTTGAAGCATGGTAGCTCTGCAAATAAGATGTTTAACAGCAAGGTTTCTGCTGTTTTGCACAATGCTGAAATAAATGTGAAATGTATTTATTGATTCCGCAGTTGACGAGTCAAAGTCGCTGTTCCAACAGAAAATGCACAAAGAAAAATATATTAACAAAGAGAAGTACAGCAGATGTTTATGTTTACTTACATTTCTGAAAGTCAGCACTGCAGACACAGGGTACTGCTGGTTGGCTTTTAGTTGCAACTTATTAAAAATGTTACCACTGACATAAATATCCCTTCATAAACGAAGTTATTTAACACACACGGCAGCACAGCTCTGCATTGCTCTGGTGACACTGCAAAAGTCAACAGTTCTACAGAGAAAGGCTCCAGCACAACTAAAAACACAATTCTAAAACCCAAAAAGAGCTTATCATTTCATCAGTTCAGAGTCTAGCATCTTACAGAGCATAATTTCAATTTCTTCTTAAAAAAATCCACATGCAGTTTTGCTTTTAGCACCTTTAAATCTCACTATGGAACTTCAGGAAACTTTAATTAATAGGGGAAAAAAATTAATATGTCCTCTATATATTAAAAGCAAATATGAACTTTCTGGTTTTTTAGATGAAGGAAAAGAAAAACAGCTCAAGAGCTCAACAATGGATGCTCCACTGGGAAAAAAAATATTGGGAAAATATTTCACCCTCCTGCAGCACCATGGTTCCACCAGAAGCCAACATCATGCACTCACCTTGCACAAAGAAATCACAATGAAAAAAGTAAATAAATTAAAGAAAAAAACCCTGTTCCTCATTGAAATATTGGCCAACCCACCAGAGCCTGAACTTTTAAAAGATAAAAGGATAAAGGAATGGTTCTCTCATTGCCATTGTTTAAAACCCAGTTATGACCAAGGATTTTCTATTTTGATGAGATGTGTTCAGCATAGACAAATTCATTCTCTTCTCTACATGTGCTAAACCTTACTTCATCCCCCAAAGATTAAAATCAGACATCAGCAAAAGAGCATTTGCTTTTTACCCCCATCACTGAGGTCCCTAATCTCAGACACTCAGCCCCAAAAAAAGCTGCAGGAACAGGGACAAATCCCTAAAATTTACCTCTCTGCTACCTCCAACACCAATCCAATGATTTGTATCACATGTAAATATTTCCCAGAGCCATTTCTTTGGTTTGGAATTCTGACCTACAGGAGCTCTGTCTGGGGCCAGCTTCAGCATTCAGGTGTAAATTGAGGTGATTTTTTTTTTCTGTTCTGATTTTGCCCTCAGCTGCTGAGGCTCAGGCAGATGCAGTGAATAATCCATTCACTAATGACAAAATTTAAGGTTCCAGCTCAGTGCAGCCCAAGCACTGACTGTGCTCAGCTTGCTTTGAGGGCCAGCAGTCCTGCAAAACATTCAAAGTCTCCATCTCTCAGAATAACAAAAACCACCAGCAAGCTGAATGGTTTTCATTAAAAGAAACTTGAGTAAAAAGCTTTTGTTCTGAATGGAAGCACTGCACTCCTATGGGATTGTTTTCATGCCTTTTTTCTCTCCTCTATTTAAAGAGAATTCACAATGCTCCCATTTTCTATCTCTTCCTGCAAAACAGATTCCCTGAAACTGAGCAACTGAAATAAAAATTAATTAAACGTTGGACTAAAGTGAGATTATCAAGGTTTATAAATTCCCTCCTTTGGGACAGAGGCTTCTGTTAAAAAAAAAATTAAAGAAAAAACCCTATAACTACACAGCTTTTATATTAAGCCACTTATCAAAAGCTTTTCAGAGAGGAAAATGATAATGTTAAATGAAACTCAAGTGTATAGTTTGTTCATTTTATGGAAAATTCAGAATGAAGAGCAGCTGCTGGGTCATGTGGAAGGGACTTTGTGTTCTCTGTGACATCATTCAGAAATTCACCAAATGGAAGGAGTTGGATTATTTTGGGGGAAAAGAGCAAGGCCTTGTGTGTTGGACTTGTTCATCCCCATTTTTCTTATTTGTCCTCTCAGAGGCATCACTCATGCACAAGATCAGAGCACCAGCTGGGATCACCAAGCCTCCAGTGGCCAGAGGGCTTCCCTGAACTCATTTGAAAATCCTCAGAAACTCAATTTGCCTGAATTTATTTTCATGGACTTTGACAAAGGCAAACAGCAATTTACTGATTGAGAAATACTAATTATTGTGAGTAACAGAAAGGGAGAAACTGCTGCAAGCTGCTTGGTTGGTGTCTAAAGACTCAAATCAAAGCTCAGGTGGGGTTTGGGGATAAATTTCCATAGAATGGCACAGCACACATCAAATTTCAGTCTCTGTCCAAGCTGTGATAAAGAAGGAAAGCTCTGAAAACGCAGCCTGACTGTGAAGATTTCAAACTACCCGAAATGGCAGCAAGATTTCATTTTAACTCCCAGCAAACTTGGTGGATGAGAACCTTGCAAGGTACTAGAAGTTCATCCCTCTGCCACATATCAAACCCAAGTGTCAGGATGTGCCAGGGAGGCAGTGCAGTTGGGATTGCTGAGTGCAAGTGTTCTCAGACTCACTGAGAGCATCCTCAGACACCCCAGCTCCCCCACTGCTGCCAGACTCAGGCTCTTGCTGTTTTATCTGGGCTCTTTGAAAGGCAGAACTCAGCTTAAAAAGGCAACAGGATGTGAGATCCTGCAACCCCGTTGGCAATCAAATGTCTGAAAATGTAGCAGTCAGCATAGTGCAAGACAGAAACTGGGCTGGAGCTGGAGTCAAGGCAAGTGCCAGGAATTCCTGAGCTGAGAAAAGTTCCTGTCACTGTAATTGGAAGCAAAATGGGTCACAGAATAAACCAGGAGAACCAGTAACTGAGTGCTGTGAGGGAGGTGGCAGGAAGAAGGCAGCCTTCTAAAATTTGGTTTGAGCAAGAGCCTTGCACCTCCTCATGTCCCACAAGGTTTAATTCCTGATTCTTCCCCAAAGCCATGACAAAGGTGCACTGAGCAGACACAAAACCAAGATCACAACAGAATTTAACTCCATGTCCTGTACGGAGCCCACTGGTGAGGGCTCCTCTGAATACAATGTCCATGACTTCTTTCCACATCAACGGCAAGACTCTGGCTGAATTTTGGGGGAGCAAAACCAACCCTAGAAAGAACCCAAAGCTCTGTGACTCCTTTATTTTATCACCTGCAGGGTGGTAAGCAGCACCCAGTGCCTGCCTGAGGGTTATTTTGCCAAAGTTTCTTTGATAAATCCCAAAGATAACAGTCCCCCTCTCTCAGATCCACACCAGTCAGCAGTTTACAAGGAAAAAATTGATCCCTGCATTGGTGCCTGAATACCTGGAGAGTCTGCCAGCCCATTTCCCTGCACCATCTATGATCCTCTTGGTCTTTCAGGCTCCATTGAAATATTCTCAACACCAAACCACTGGTGAAAGCCAAATTCTAAAAAGGGATCTGCATTATTTCCTGGGGAAGGAAAAACCTGCTGTGTCTGAAAAGCAGGAAACAGCCCCAGGACTTAACCACTCAACCAGTGCACCTTGCCCAAAAAATCCCTTCTTTTAGAACTCCCTGAGTACCTGGGCACTGCAGGGAATTCTCTCAAAATGGGCATTTCCCTGTCATGTCCCATTAAACAGTTTGGGTCTGGATGTGGCTGAGCCAGGCTTCATCCTTCCTTCCTCTTCCCAATTCTTTATTTCATCTCCATATTCCAGTCAGTGTCTGGTTCAGATCTCCTTGTTCAGATCTGTCCCTCACATCCACCTCCAATTCCCATCCCATGCCTTGATCTACACCCATCTCCCTTTACCAAAATTTTGATAGAATTGCCAAAAAAATTGGGTTTATCTTTACTAAATTTGTTTTGCTTGACCATAAATATTAATTCTGTTCTTAATCCCATTCTGAAAACAACACCAACAGTCCCTGCTTATATTCCCCTAGACTTTATCTTGGAGACCACTCCTTTATGATCAACTTATTAAAAAAGGAGACACCAGAAACAAACAATTCAGGCCAAGACTTTTAAACTTAAAGAAACCATACATCCATGGACATAAATATTTTCTGTTTATCAACTACTAAATTCTTCAATTACTTTTTTTTTTCTTTCTTTGCCTTTTGACTTAAGTGAAACCCAGATATACTGCATATATATATATATATACGTATAAAATCTTACTTTTTTTTAAATGTGACACAGAATGTGCATTGCTAACTACTTAAATCTGTAATCTTCCAGCCCCTGCAAAGCTGCTCCACCCTCATTGTTCCAGACTGAGGTCTCCAGGCACTATTCCTCCACTTAATTCCAGCAGAATTTAGCTTGGCTCTCCAAATGTGGAACCTGATTGTTCCATGTCTCCTTTCTGAGTAATGCAGCTCAAATGAAGGCAATCTGAGCTGGAAGACTGTCACACCAAGTGAAATCTGAATAAACTGGCAAAGTCTAAAAATGAACTGGCACCTCATTGGGAAGCCTCAGAATATCTCATATTATGTAAGATGTCACTGGAACAGACTTCCAGCTCCCAGCTCCATGCCAACCTCTGACCTCAGAGTGCATTTTAAGGGCTCTGAAGCTGCATTTTTGCATGGATCCTTTGCTTCCCAAGCTCACCCCACACTCTGCTCCCCCTACTCAAGTCAACAGCATTCACAGTTCAGTTTTGCCTTCCATCATCTCTGACCCCCTCTGTCAGAAAAGCCTTTTTTAACTTTATGTTAAGACATGGGCAGTAATCTCTCTTGCTGACATGTAACTTGAATGTGGATTGAACTGGATTCACTCCTGAAGAAAAAAAAAAAAATCCAAAAACAAAAAACAAGGAATAAGAGCCAAGATTCAGATGGAGGAAAAAAAGCTTAAAAACCTTTTTATACTTGAACAGACACAGATGTCTCTCTTTCTTGTGTAGGTACAGAAATGATTAGAATTGATCAAGAACTTCCCTGTAAAGCTTTAAGAAACACAGTTTTTAGAACACAACATTCAGAAACTTGTGTTTTGAAAATGTCCTAATCCAAAGGTATTTCCCCCCTTTCACACATTTCCTGATATTAAGGATTTTCTTTCTTAATCTGCTTCCAGTGAAGTCTCAGCAGATCCACCAGTAAATACAGAGGGGTTTGTGAAACAGCTGAAATATCTATTTAGACCATGGCCACTTAATAGATCAGAGAGCCACACAAAAAGACATCCAGCTGGTTAAAAAAGGAACTAAAACATCCCATTCTCAAGTAAAACTATTTCTCTGGTACATCCTCTAACCACTAAGAAAAGTCTCCTCCTATCTAAAATGTCTCTGGTGCAGTTAAGAGTTCAGTGGCTCTCACCCAGTCTGCCCTGAAAGGAAACCCAGAGGATTCTACAGCAACCTTTGACATCTTTGAGGGCCATTGACACATTTTCCCTCTGCAGAACAATTATATTTGTGCAATATGCAATAAGAAGTCCTGTTATAATCAGTTGTTGGCTCACAGAGTGTGATGCAAAGCCCTTCTCATATTTTCTCCACAATTTTTGTTTCATATACTTAATATATTTAATATTCTGAACTCTCTGAGGCTGAGCAGATGAAACCTCTTTGCCATTCTTTTGGTTCTGGACTTTAGGCCCTGCCCATGCCATCAGTACAGGAGGAAGCTGCATCCTCCCCCAGCCCAAAACCACCCCATTAACTTCATTAAGTTCTGAGTTATGACTCAGCCAAGCCCTACCAGCAATTTCAGAAAACACATCACAGGATATCATTTTTATTCCCTGAAGTACATCACTGTTTTAATCTGGAGTTGTAATTGACTCCACTTTTAAAGGAGGTGATAAAACGCTCAGGGAGCTGTTGTGCTGCCTCCAGATAAGCAACCCTGGCAATATATAAGGGAGATAGCCCAGCCAATGGCTGGGGAATGATTGCAAACACATTAGAATGATCCTTTGCCACATGGATCTGTAATTTTATTTCATGCTATCTATTAATCTCTGAGCTGGATGTTTTGAATCATCTCTGAGGGACTGGGTACCCCTGGTGAGGGCTGCTCCCACATCCTGCAGAATCCCAGCCAAGAGGGCAGCATGGAACACACCAGGGAGTGTGAACATGATGGGCAGGACCTGATTCTGAAGCAGATTGGGCTGTGAAGGGGAGGGTTATCAGGCCAAGATTGTTTTCTACTGGGTGAGATAAGGCTCCCTTCCCTTTTCAGCAAACATGCCCTGTGTTTGGTGACAGCAAAGATAAAAATCCCTTCCAGACAGGGACTCCTGCCAGGGCTTGAAGTTGCAGTGAAGGTCAAAAGCAACAAAAGCTCAGGCAGCCCCTCCACTGGAATTCAGAGGAGCCTTCGAAGCCACCTGAAACCAGAGAGGTTTTGGAACAACAGGGAAAGGAACTTGGGATGGGACACAAGGGACAAACAGAGAAATGAAGCAAATCCCATGGGATTTGATACCTAATCCATAATTGTGTCAGCCCCTGGAATGGGCTGTCTCTGCTTGCTTCAGCACCTGCTGGACTAGAAACCTGCCCTTTGCATCACAGCCATGCAGCACAGCTTAACCTTTCTGTTCATCTTTTCCATGGATCATTTGGAAAGCACTCAAAAATTAACCATCATTCCAGTGGCTCAGAGAGAGCTCACCTCCTTCATCATTTGTCTTCTGTGAGGCAAAGATTAATTCCTTCAGGGGGAAAAACATGGCCCAGGAAGGTGTGATGCCATTGCAGGAATATTTCCTCCTGACTGCCACCAATATCCAGAATCTCTGTTTAAATGCACTAAATCTCTTCCATGGCTGTGCAGGCTCCAGTTCCTCACTGTGGAGTTTAAACTGTGAATGTACAGATTAAAATGAAAAGTATTCCTGTTTATATTTCCATGATTTTATGGTCATCAACTCACCTCAATATTTGAGAGCTTCACCAAAGGCTCTGTTCTCTTGCCTCCCACTAAATAGATGATTTGAGTTTTATCTATGAAGAACAAAATCACAAAAAGAAAAAGTTAGAAGTTCATTATGTCCCAAAATCTCTTTGATTTTTCTACAAAGCCAGTCTCTGTCCAAGGCCCCACAGCCTGGCACAGCAGTTTTAGCAAACCAGAGAAGCAGAGAATTCTCCTGCATAAATCCTGAACAACACAGATATTGCTACAATCGTGCAATAAACATCACTTGGACTTCTTATCACATCACACATCAAAGTTATCAATTACAGGCCAGAGATTTCTAGCAAATGAGCCTTAATTAACACTGCTGCCTCCAAATTTCCTCATTCCTGAACATTCCCAGCTGCTGTGGGAAATTAATTAAGGCTTAAATCTTGTGGTTCTTTCTTTAGTACTTGTTGCATGGCAACATTCATTTCTATGTATGAGCTTCTCCCTCCAAATGACTTTATAATAGTCTTACCCAAAAGATGAGCTCTTAAACTCTTAAACACAGATATTTACCCATCTTGGTTTAGTTTCTTTTGGGTTTTTCCACTCGTAGGACATGAATTATTCACTGATAAGAGAGGCTGTAATGTTCTGGTTGGTTCCAGGCATCAGTAAAATCAGTCAGGGGATTTAACTGGTTTCTTTCAACAATCAGTTCCACAAGTGTGGAAAGACTATTTGTTATTTCTAAAGGATAATTATTACATTTAAATTTAAGTTTTGATCAAGAGGCAGTTTCCAGAGAGAAACTGCAGATGTGAACTATCCCATGGAGGTGACTTTTCCTTCCTGGATCTCTGGTTAAACTCCCCATGGGATGAAGCAGCCTGACCAAACCCATGCCATGCCACAAGGAATACTGATCAACACTTTTTGCTGATTTCAGTCAGAATTTCCCAGTGCATAACAGAATAAACCCCAGAAGAAAAGCAGCACATCTCCAGAACACAATTGTGTCTCACTTGGAATGAGCTGCAAATAACTTAGTTCATATTATACCATCAACAGTGACTAAGAGAAATGATCAGCATCTTCTTTTACAACAGAAAGTCATAATCCACTAAGATTATGACTTCTGATTAAAAAAAAAAATTAAAAAAAAATACTGAGCTTAAAAAAAGGTATTTTATAAGATATAAATTGAAAGAAAATGGAAAGAAAAAGGAAACTTTCCTAGCAGAGGATGTACAAAGCTTGGAGCTTTAACTATGGTTCTGCAGCAAAAATGCCAAGGAATAACATCAAGGTGACAGCAGAATTTCTTTAAAGTTTTGTTCCCTTGTCACAACCTCCTGTGAAATGCCAGTATTTTCTGACCTCACCTGAGATGTCAGTGGACATGATTTAATGCCATTTACTGCCAAAAAGATCACGGCAACATTTAACAATGTGGGTTTAAAGTCTACAGGGATAATTACTAAAGTGAGGATTAACTAACTGAGGAGTTAAAATGAGGAATTAAAACATTAAGAATTTTTTATCAGTTACTAAATAAAAGCAATAACTTTTATTAAAAGCACTCTACTCAAAATCTATGACACAGCTTTATAAATAGATTTTACAAATTATACTAAACTGATTTTATGCCTTGAAATTCCATAATTCACACATGGTCAGGGATTAGAGCTCAGATTTTCCATTATTTGTTCTCTCCTCACTAAAATTTATTAAGAGGCCCAGAATCTTCTCCATGTGCTTTAAAGGTTTGAACAGCTCCTGTCCTTAGACTTTGAAGCTGTTCCAAAGCTTCCCTAACAAAGGTCTAAATACATTTCAGTTTTCAACAGAACATTGTATTCCTCTGTCTGGGAACCTCTGAGCACCAACACCAGAAATGGGATTGGAGTGATTAAAAAATGGAATGTTTCAAGGTAAAACAGAATCTGTAAACCAAGGGAGAAATGGGGATGGTGGAGATCACAGGACCTTCACATCTGATTTTTGACAACGTTCCAGGTGCTCCCAGCCTCTCCTGATGGAAGGGGGAATCCTCCTGCAGCTGCATCCACAAGTTCTTCACTGATAAGCACCTCCTGGGAAAAAATCTCAGGCACAATGAGGCCAATCTCTCATGAAGGCTCCAAAAAAAACCTCTTTTTCCTCATGGAAAGTCCTAAGTTAACAAACTTATTCTATTATCCTCTCATGACCAAGGTTAGTTTTTTTTCAGTATTTAATTTTTTTTTTTCTGTCAAAACAACAGGAGTTTTTACTTTGCTTAATCACTATTCCCTTAACATTTGAGTGAGCAGAATCTGTTTGCACTTCCAAAACTGCTGGATCCAGAGAAAGGAACAACCAGTTTTTCTCTCTCCTGAAGACATTTTTATTCAAAAAGATAAACTCCAAACTGCCACTGCAGCTCTGCAATCTGTCAGCACCTGTGAGGACCAACAAACCTGTTCCCAAAAGGAGACGGGCTCAAAATGGAAAACTCACACCTCAGTGGCTATTTTTAATTTAACTCTTTCATGAGGTTCTAAATCAAACCTTAATTCAGTGAGATTTGAAGACATTCAGGCAAAAAGTTGTTCCAGTTTTGGAAAATTCCAAATTCTCATTAGTTTTTCACAGGATTTCAATATTGTGAAGCTGTGACCAGCCCTGTGGAGGAAACATTCAAACACACACACATTTATTTAATGTGACCTCTTTTTTTGTCTCAGGGAGGTTTTAAATGTCCCTGGCTCTGCTTTGCTCTGGCACTGAATTTGTTTTATTAGCCAGCAAATCCAGCTACACTCACACAAACAAGTTTTCCTTCTGCTCTCCCTGCTAGTCTCAAATAATATATTCCAAGTAAAGCAGAATGAATTATGTGCAGAGAATAAACAAGATCAAACTCCAACCTATCCATATTCAAGCACTCAAATTAAGTGTGTAAGAAAGCTCCTGCTGGGATTTTTTTTTTTTTTTTTCTCTCATTTGAACTTCCCCTCTTCAGTAACATCCCCCCAGTTCCCAAAGGGATGTGGAAACAAATCCTGAAGAGCTGAGCTTGGATTGCTCCCAGTGCAGGGAATGCTGTGCCCGCCCATCATGGATGGGGACACTGAGCACAGCTGGAGGCGTGCTGGGGACAGTGGAGAGCCAGTCTTGGGATGCCTCCCCCTTAGGATAACCAGAGCTAAGTGTTCTGCACGAAACTTGTGGGAACACAGGGTTTAAAGCCCCAAAAAGGTGAGGGATTTGTGACACCTGTGGCTGGCAGCTCACGCAGGGCAGCCTCGTGCCGCCGAAATCCGTGGGACAGCTTGGCACGTGCCAAGGCAATTATTTGTGTTAGCACAGGCACTGCCAGGAAGGCATTAATCTGGAGATGATTAGAACCTGCTGCTTTCTTTGTGAATAATTTATCTATTGACTGTAGGAGTCATTTATTGATAATTTACAAATGGAGAACACGGCTGTTGGCAGCCGCTCCCCGAGCTGTCCCCAGGAATGTGCTCCAGCCACGTCCCTCTGACATTCCTCGTGCTCCAGAGTCAACTGGGAGGTGTCCCTGTCCATGGCAGCCTTGGAAAGAGAGGAGCTTTTGATGCCTTAAGCTTCAGCTTTTATATTTTCCAGATTCTTAGTGTGTAACTCTGAACTTTGTGTGAAGCGTTAGCAAGTTCTCACAGCTCAGTCAGACAAAAGTCATGGACACCACAGCAGCCTCAGGCCCAAAAAGTACAAACAACAGTGAATTGAGGAGAGCAATCTGGGAGGATGGCACTTCACAATCTGAAGCTGTAATTGGACAATTAATCCCAATATAGAAACGGACCAAATTTATAAAATGTGAAAACTCATGACCCATTGTCCATCTCGGGTGTAGCCTCCGCCAGGCTCTTGTGCTGCCCAAGGTGCAACCTTTGAAGGCCTTTTAATAAATACCTTCTTTATTCCTTGAACTTTGTCCAGCCTCTGTGCCAGGCAGCCTCTCAGGCATCACTTTGAGGTCCCTTCACACCCAAACCTTTCCATGACTCTGACCCACACCTGGGGTTGGAGCTTCTGCACCCCACATCCAAGATCTCCACTTGGCCAAATCTTACAACCCATCTTCAATAAAAACCTTCAAAGGAGCAGAGCAGAGATGCAAAACCCACAGCAGAATGGGAGATTTCCTTTAGTGTACTCAGGAGATGCCTGTGTTAATTTATCTCCCGTTTTATCTTCCTCTCACATGTTTATGTGGCACAAACAGCTCCTGGAAGAGGTACAAAAATTAGAAGAAGAGAGCCTCCTCCTTCAATCAAAGAATTCTATTCCATGACAAAGGAAAAAAAGATGAAAGATATTTGTATTAGCAATAAAAGAACACCAGCACTAAGATTTTTTTTTTTTTCTTAAACTGTGAAGGACAAAACAGAAATCATATAAAAGACAAAAATAAACAGAATTAATAGGAACTCAAAGCAAGGACAAGCTGCGGGTCCCTGATGGTGTAACAAATTACAAAGCAGGTAGAAACTAATGTCAAGAACTATTTATTCATCTCTATAATGGGAACAACTTCAGGCAAGGACAATAATCACAAAGCAGGAAAGTGTTCATTAATTAAATGGAAACAAATCAGAATTGCTCAGGCACAGCTTGCCAAGGATCCTTTTGGCAGGCAGAGATATGCAATGTTCCTCCTTGTGCTCAGAACCTTCTGCATGACAAGAGGGTGAAGGAAGTTTATCAAGGCTCCTGCCTGCCTGCACAGGTAGCTGCTCTGCAAACCCATTATAAATGGAAATCTTGATGATCTCAACATCTTAAGGGCTTAAAAAAATCTCAGCATTGAATCACAGGCAATGGTGAAACCCTTGACTTGCTGTTCTGTGGATAGGACTAGCGACCATCAAAGCAGATTTTCTGTGCTTGCCCACCCCTCTGATCCATCAGTTCCCACTCTCAGCGCCAGATCCCACATCAGATATTTTGGGAACTTCTCCACCTCTGTACCAGCACCATGGATAGCTCTTAAATACTCTTAAAGTACTAACTATCCTTCTAAATTTGTAAAATTTCACATTTCCCCTGACTGGGAAGGGAGATACAAACCAGATCTTCCCTTTACTAGAACAGGCATCATTTTATTACAATTTTTATATTTTTATATAACATTATTATTATTACTACTACTACTACTTACAAGGCTTTCCTCCATTGCTCTGTCCATGCAGACATGTCCTGATCTCCTCTCAGATCCAGTCCTTCAGAGACCTGGAGACACGCAATCCTACTTTTGGAGCAAAGATAACTATTAGGCAAAAAAAAGAGAGAATTTCTGGAGATAAGCAGTGCCCCAGCTGAAGGCTTGGGTCATGAGCTTGAATTCCACTGCTTAAAGTACACCAAGTTGAGGGATTTTTACCTCTGACCATTTTTGGGGAATTTTCATCACCTGGAGCTCCTAAAACACCCAGGACAATGTGCATACAGAGGGACAATTGATTTGCAGGGTTTCACAAATTGGGAGGGCTGAGTTATGAACTCCCTGATGTGCAGAGGAAACCACAGTGAATCCCTAATGACAGCCCCATAAAGATGACGTGAAAAATACAACATTAAAAATGCAACACTGGAGTGAACCTGCTAAAATTTAAGGATCTGCCATTAAATGCAACAGGGTTGGATTTTTTGTTGCTTTTTTGTCACCACTCTATCAACACAGAATGGTTTGGGTTGGAAGGACCTTCCAAAACATGAAAGGTTTCCAGATTTTAGGAGATTATTTTTTGCCTTCCTTCTTTCCTTCCTTTCTCTTTTTAACATACACCAACCCTACATTTTCCCTTCCCCACTTTGTAAATACATAAGGCAAAAAAACCCAATCTGGGAAAACCACATCAGCTGTTCCACACACCCAAATCTCTAAAAAAGGAGCAAACCACTCTCCACATTAAATACAACTTGCCTTTTCCCACCACCCTTTTTCCAAGTGGAAGCCTCCCTGTTTTTCCATGAGCTCCACACAGCTCAATGTCGACCCCACAACAACAACAACAAAAAACCCCAAAAAACCCACAAAAACCCAGGATGGAAACATTAAAATTTTCATTATTCTCCTCTTCATTCTGTGAAGTCACTGTAGGAATTTTTATAGGGGGAAAAAAATAATTTCTGAAAAGTGAAATGGATGCAATATTCATGGGGTGATCCCGCAGACCATGTTCGAAGAAGCATAAAATTATCTGCCTATGAAGGTCAATTAGTTTTGACATTAATTTTGGTAGCACAAGTTAAACCATTTTTCTCCTACACCAGTGACAATATATACATATACACAGCAAATTCTAGGGGGGGGAAAAAAAAAAAGAGAGAGGAACATTTGCAAGTTGCAAAACATTTTCATTATTATTTCAATTTACAAGGGAACTGGAACATCACTAAATACTTTGATATTATTTCAACTTCAGGCAATGAGCATTTCTGGCACATTCCTGGTGGGGATGGGGCCTGCTTGTTTTGCAGGAGTCAAACCAAGGGCCATTTAGGAAAAATACTTAAGAAAGTGAGGGAAATTAGAAGTTATTTGGAACTGAGCACTGAAAATCATAATGAAATCTCATTGCAAATTAATTACACTTTTTAATCGAAACGGTGATGATGGTGCCAATCTAAATACGATGAATTACAACAAAATCTAAAGTAAAAAAGAAGTAGTTTAAAGACTTCCATGGAAGGGAAACAATTTATCATTCTGCACGAGAAATTTCATTTTCTACTTTAAAAAACATGACTTGCCAAATGAATCCAGCAATAACTGGAAACAGACCAACTTCCACAAATGAATGTTTTATATTTTCAAGTATACTTTAGTTAATTAAAAAATTAATTGGCCTTGAAAATGTTGGAGAGTCTATATTTCATCACCCCCACCCCATGCATATGGGGGACATTTGTAACCAAATCCAATCCTCTGATCTTAAAAAAATCTGCAGAAAACAACATCAGTAATTCTTTTTTTTTTTTTTTAATTCTTTTTTTAAAGGAAATAAAAACAACTATAATCTTTGTAAGGGTCCAAAACTTCAGTTTGTGGCTCTAGGAAGACCCAGCTCCCCCCAGAGAAGATGGGAACACACATGACAACAACATTGCCTGCACACCATTCCTCATTCTTCACTTTAAAGGCCTTTTAAGATCTTTCCCCCATAAATTTTCATCAATTCCTGACCAAAATTCCCAAAAAGGGGAACACTGCAGTCCAAATTTGAGCTGCTGATGTTTTCCCAAAGAGTCTCCACTGAAAAGTGCCATCCCTGGGAATCAGTCAGCACAGGGAGATGTCTTGGACTTTATCCCAACACTGCCCAAAGCTTTATTTCCAACCCCATTCCCCTCACAGGACACAGGATCCTCCCCCAGTTCTGGAAAATAAATCTGCCCCAGTCCATTCCTAATACACAGAATGCTGGGAGGTCAGAAAAGGCAGAACTGGCTTGGAGAAATTTATGAATAATCTTTACAAAAGAATAATTTGTGAGATTCTTTCCAGAACCAGAAATAAATATAAGGAATAATTTACCATTGCTCAATTTGCCATAACCAGCTGAGGGAGACTGCCTTGGCAGATGGTGTTTCTGATCAACAATTCCCATTATTCCTTCAAATGCCAAAATTAAAATGTTCTGATGCTTATATTAATATTGATTTCTCTTTCCTCATGTCTTGTCAAACCTAATCTCAATATTATTTCTTTTTCCCTTACAAAGAAATCATCATTGACAAAAATTTAAAGTTTAAAGCGGCCATGTCCTAAAAATAACCAAACCCAGACCCAACAAAAACCAACCCACTTGGTCACTGCACCTGCCAAGGTGCTCAGATGGGAAGGATTTTCTCAGCCCAGTGTCACAGCATCCATCCCACTCTGTACCCAGCATTTCTTTATGGAATATCAGGACTCTCACCTGGATTGTCACTCAGCTGAGTGACAATGGTGTCCCATGGTGTCACACGGGGTGCATTCCTGTTAAAGGGGCAGATGGAAAAGCTTTGTGTTATATCTACCAATATATAGATTGGTGCCCTCCCAATGCCCTCAAATGACCTCTGGTTTATGACCAGACAACTAAACTGAACCCTGAGCAACTTTTAAGTTAAAGAACTATAAAATATCCAGTCAAGGCACAAAGGAACAAATAGAAATATACATTTCTATCCCTCTGGTTTTACCCAAACAGTAAATTAGACCCAGTCCATTTTGAGCAGAAACACACCAGCCTAGAAAAGTTTATTTTTACAGATCCACAGCTTCTTTCAGCTTAGAGGAAACTCAAACATCTGCTTATCCTGGCCGAGGCACTCAGCATCCTGCTGCCAAGCAAGTGCTCCAGTCAGTGCCCCGTGGTTCCTCCCCTCTCTGTCCTTCTGCTGGCTGCAGACAAGCAGGTTCCCTCTCCTGCCTCTCTGTGCAAACACTGCCTCCCATGGATTCTGCTGCTATTATTAGGCTGCCCTGGTTCCCACTGAAAGTCCTCCCACAACTCCCAGCAGGATGCCAGGAGCTGGCAAGCTCGGAGAGCCTGAAGGCAGTGCATCTGTTCTGAGACTGACAGGTAGCACAGCAAGTTAAAAAACACATAAATTTGCAGCAAGAGACAAAAAAAAAACCCCAAAAAATCCCTGTTTTGGTTTGTTTTTCCAAGCTCCATGTCATGCCCTGCCACTGTTGCATCTCACATCTCAGGGAGCCCCTTCCCATCTCCCTGGGGTGTGGATCCTGCTGTGCCCTGTGGCAGCTGCTTGTCCCCTCTGAGGGACCTGGCTGGCACAGAAGGATGGGGGATGCCACCTCCTGTCCCCTAGGCATTGATTTTTCTGGGGGTGTCTCCCTCTCTGCAGGCTCATCCCAGGGTTTTTCCACAGCTGCATCCACGGGATGGGATCCAGGGGGGAACAAACCTGGAGCTGGATCCTAACTCAGGTGCTGAAGTCACTGACACTCACCTGTGCCACAGCTGGGGCTGAGCTGCACCTCCCACTGCAGCAGCTTGCTCACAACCTGTGTTTTCAGGAAATCATTTTCTGGGAGAAGCAGTGGAAAATGCCAAACCTTGGCAGCACACACCTAACTCTGGCCTCAGCCTGGGGCACACCAATTATTTGGTGCTTTTAACAGCGTGGGATCTGCATGACTTGAAGGGAACCAGGCCAGCAGAAGGAATAGAAACACCTAATCTCCATTTTCCTCTGCTCTAGCATGTCCCTTCCTAATGCCATTGGACAATGCAGTTAAAAACTTGGAAAGATTCAGCTTTTGTGTGTTTTATAGCTGACAACAGACTCACAACTCAGTCTGGAACAGCCCCACCAACACCAAGTCCTCCCACCCTGCCACAATCTGCAAGCAGCCAACAGGCTGAGTAATTAGTACTTACTCAATTAGTGATTCTGATCTGAATGAGGAGAATGGGCAGGGAGATCTTCGTGCAAAGCAGAAGTTGTCTAGACCCTGTTACCCAAAAAAAGTGTGATGGAAATGAAAATGAAATCCTAAACATTCCCAACTCCCTGTCCTCAAAGGTGTATTGTACCAAACTCCTCTGAGGAGCTGAATTCTATCCTGGTATTTGTATCCCAACGAGGAAAAAGAGTACAAATTCATTTAGAAGAGTAAATGTTGCCATTTTGAAGTTTTTCCTTTCACAAATATGACAAAAGTGGGCTAAGAAATACCCACACCTGCTCTAAATCCCAGAATTCCCTATCCCACTCACTCACTGTGAATCAACAAGTGCAGGATGATGACCTGGGCTGTGAAGGAGAAGAACATCCAGGCAAGGATCCAAATCATTATATGGGCACTTCCCAAACCCTTTGCTCCCAATTCCTACTCCACAAATCAATTCCCAGGCTTCAAAGGCGTCCTCTGATTGACCACTCGTGTAACACTGGGTGAAGAATCCCAGATGAGGATTTTTGTAGTCTGGTGACTGCTCTTCATCCTGAAAATCACCTTTAGAAAGTGATCAGAGAGATCTCTGGAGAGACCACAGCCAGCAAAACACTTGAGAAAGTCCTGGGAAAAACCCCACTTATAAAAGAGGCAAATAATTCACTCTGCTGCTGTTTGCTACAAAGGAGATTTTCCTGAACACCACATCCAAAGCTGGAATCTGTGTGCCCAAGGGAAGAGGTGGCTCCAGGCTGGTGCTGCCCTGGTGATGAGGACACTGAAATGCCTCAGCTGCTGGAGCAGGATGGGAGAGGCATCAGACTGGATTAAAGCCTGCAGGGACAATTCCAGTGGCTGCAATTCCACATAAATCACCACTTCTACTTTTCCCTTCTAAACTGCCACCCTTCCATTCAGCTCCTCTGAATAACCTCCCCACACCTATGCACAGCAGAGACTCCTGCTCCAGCTCTTGCACAATTTCAAATAAACTTGATTATTTCTTCAGTAGGACTTGGCCTCAATTAAAGCTTGGATTTCTGGTTGGTTTTACTGCTTGGGGTTTTTTCTTTCAGACAAGCCATAAATTAAAGTTTATTAATTGATAATAAAATACCTTTGTGTGTGTGTGTGTGATGCTGCTGTGGTTGATTTCAGGCCATTCCTTTTTCACACAGCTTCACATGAAGTCTGATATAACAATTCCTGTCTGATATAACAATTATGCATTAATTTTGCTGTTTTTTCTCCTTTCTGCAGCAGAACTGCCTCATTCATCCCTGGCAGCAGGTGTGAGATTGCAGCCAGTGGCTCCTACGTGGGCATCAGTGACTGCTCACATGGCCACGGTGCCTTCTGCTGCACCTTCCCCGAATTAAACACAGGCATTTATTTGCAGTTTGTACCTGCAAACCTCAGCAATGCACTCGTGCCACCTATTGGGCAAACACCAGCAGAGTCCCCACTCCTGGTGAGCACACCTCAAGTCAAAATCCCAAATTCGGAGCTCCAGAGCAGCCTGAAAATTTCCTCATCCTCCACAAAAACCAGAAGGGTTGAATCCTCAGAATTCTGGGTGAATCCTGAATCAAATTCCTCATTTTTTAAAATTTCTGTTCGGCAGAAAAAATCCCCAAGAGTGCTGAAAACAGAATTATGAAAATATTTTACTGAATCAAATTCCTCATTTTTAAAAATTTCTGCTTGGCAAAAAAAAACCACAAAACAAAACAAAAAACAAACAGACAAACAAAACCCTAAAAGTGCATAATCTATGGGTAAAAAGCATAGCTTAAATGATTTTCAGGTTTGTTTACTCGTTTCCAAGTATTTCTATTCTCAAAACATTTTTAAGAAAACGCAGACTTACAGACATGTTGTGATAAGTTTGACAAACATAACAGGGCTCTCCAATCAATAGAGTGCCTCTCTGAATAATCACTTGCAAAACAAAATGCAGTGCCCAGCCAGTCTGGGGAGTCCTGCTGTTCAAATGGCAATAAAGAACACGACAGGAAATATTTACTGCTGCCAGCCAGGCAACAGACAGGTTCTCATTACCTAATGACAGAAACTGAAATTTTTTTTTTTTCTTTTTTTCTTTTTTTCCTTTTAGAGTATTTTTCCAGCCCAAAAGGCAGATTTAAAAACGCAGTGCATTTGTGAGCACGTGTCCTAGGAAAATGTGTGTGGTATCTCAGAGCCCAGGAACACCTAACATATGCATTTCTTTTTTCATTTCTTCTGAAAACTGATGTAAAGCTGGCTTAAAACCCAGTGCTGTGTGTGGCTGGCTTCACTCTGAGTTCTTTTCATCTCTGATAGAAGCATTTCCTTCTGCATAGGATGGTCATCCATTTAATTGCATGGTACAGAGGGAAAAAAAAAAAAAAAAGGCAAAGGAAAACTCAGCTGTGGAGATAAATCTCAATAGAAATGTGATGAGTGCTCCTGCCAAGAATCATTTGCAAAACTTGCTATTCAATGCTAACCATCAGAAGTGGGACATCCACAGCCCATCTGGGAATCTGGAGATAAGAAGCTGCTATTCAACACCCAGAGCAGTTTGTTCCTGGCCAAGAGCAAACCCACCACTTTCAGTCCTGGAAACTTGAGAGAAAAAAAGCTTTTTTTGAGCTGCCACAGCCACAGAGCCTGAGCTGGGGGACTGGGGGCCTCACCCACAGCTGGATTTTGGGCTTTTGGAATTGGTGAGATGAGTACCTGACAAATCAAGAGACCAAAAGAGGGAGGAAATCCAGCCTGACCAAGCTCATTTACCACTTCTCCAAGGGGGGGACACAGAAGGGAATTGCAATGCTGAACGTGGGCCAAGAGAACACGAGTGCCAGTGTCTCTTTACATTTCTTTTCTCCAGCTAACAGATGCTTTTCTATGTGTCTCCACTATGTAGATTGTGGAATATTCCAGGTATTCTTTCTTTATATTTTTTTTCCCAAGGAATTCCAAAATTCCCTTGGGGCCCTAAGAAAGGAGAAAAGGGAGGAGTCCTTCTCTTTCCAGATGAAGATATTTGGAAAAGCCTCTTCAGCATCTGTTGTCTGGTGGGAGGATGAGTAGATCTGGAGTATCTTACTCCTAACAGAATTCAACAGAGATTGTGCTGAGATAATGCTCAGCCTTGGATAATGCCACTTCTTCATGTGCAGCAAGGAAAATTATAACTATTAATTGTTCATTATTTCATCACTATTACTTATCCGTTAATACAGTATTTTCCTCTATCCAGTCAAATTTTTCTTAAAAAGGCCCAAAAATATACTAAGATCAAAGTGGAGCTGCTTCAGTCAATCCTTTCACTCAAGAAAAATGTTGGATCAATAAAGAAAAGCCTAAAATTCTCTGTTTATCTATCAGCATTAATGCGAGGATCTGAGAGAGCTGCACACCCCTCAACTACAAATCCTACAAATGTTCAGGCAGCTCATGTCCAACACATACTGCCCTGGACTGGGTTCCCATTGCAGCAATTATTCCTGAAGGTCCTCAAAGATGAGATCCCAATGCTTTTCCTTATTTTTTTTCTGCTCCTCCCATCTCCAAACTCTCATGACTTTCTGTGCAAATTGATTTTGCACCTTGGGACAGGACATTTGACAGCTTTAAATCCTTACACTCTGCTGCTCTGAACTGAGGGAGCTCTGCTGACCCCCCCAGGTAACCAGCACAAGCTAGAAGGTTTTTATAAAACATCTCAGTTTTCTGAACATCCTTTTCTTTCATCTCCCAGCATCACCTGGCCAGTGCAGCTGGAAGAGCAGAGTGCAGTGGCCTGAGGCCAGGCAGAAGATAGGGAGGGTCTGGCACTCTGAAGAGATGTGGAACATAAAATCTGTTCCTTTTATCTGCTGTCTGTGGGGCATGGCCCATTCTGAGCCCAACACAGCATCCTTACATTGAAACAGCCCTCAAAAGTGGGCTGGAAAATTGACCTGCACCCTGCCCAGCCAGCTCCAGGCAGTTTTCTCTTCCATCAGACTTTTCATCTGCCGCTGTCTCTGCCCTGAGGAAGCAAGTGGAGGAATGAACATTAAACTCACAGCAAAAAGAAAACCACTGACATGGTGTGCCCATAAAAACTCCTGGTTGGAGGGAGACCCAGCCCTTCCTCTCTGAGCTCAGCACAGAATCCCTGCCCCAAACTGTGCCTCATTCCTCAAGGAGGCATTTCCATGGAGCCAGAGCTCAGCCTGTGCCTGATGTGCTCAAAGCAGCCCCAGAGTGGCTCCTCTGCCCACTGCTCTGTGACTGAAATCTCCCACTTCAGTCTCTACCATCCTGTTAATAGAGGTGAAAGAATTATAAAAGAAAGGCCTCATAAAATCAGGCCTGCTCTGCTAAATTGCCAAAGTTAACCTGTCACTTCTTCTAAGCAATTTGCAAGTTCCCATGTGAAAACAATCCTGGTATGAAAACTCATTAACACAACCGCCTATTCCTGGGTTAAAAACAAATGGNTACCATCCTGTTAATAGAGGTGAAAGAATTATAAAAGAAAGGCCTCATAAAATCAGGCCTGCTCTGCTAAATCGCCAAAGTTAACCTGTCACTTCTTCTAGGCAATTTGCAAGTTCCTATGTGAAAACAATCCTGGTATGAAAACTCATTAACACAACCGCCTATTCCTGGGTTAAAAACAAATGGACCTGCAATAACAAAGGATTTGTCCCATGAGAATCAATAAAAAAATATGTAAACAATCCAAGAATAGAGAGATTTGATGGACAAGTAGAATACATTTTCCTAACCAATAGAGTAAGAAAGCAATTAACCAATTAAAGCTGCACACGAGGTCTGTAAAAACTGCA
>WEIU01006514.1:529747-541149 GCA_013389925.1 Aegithalos caudatus | reverse complement strand
CCAAGAATAGAGAGATTTGATGGACAAGTAGAATACATTTTCCTAACCAATAGAGTAAGAAAGCAATTAACCAATTAAAGCTGCACACGAGGTCTGTAAAAACTGCACAAAATGAGTTGAGAAAATACAGAATTGGCTTTTCCTGCATGAAGGTAATGGAGTCTTGGCTAACTTACTACGATATCATCTCATCCTAAATCCTTCTGAAGCCACAGGAGAAGCCAAGAGGGACCTTGTGGGACACAAAGGAGAGCTCGTGCTGGGCCATGGGACAGGGATGGGCGACAGGAGAGATGCAGGCACAATTCCATTCTGCTGCCCCATATACAGGGACTGATGGCTCCTCTTGGTGCCTTGTTGGGATTACCTACAAACAGAGAGAGTTAAGGGAATAAGAAGCATTTGTATTCCTGGAAGGGCCCCCAGGCCCATTCAGGGCACACAAAGCCCCCAGGGCTGCACCCAAAATGGGCCCCGGGGCACGGGGTTCACCCTTGGATCCCTTTGGGCCATTTGCACTTTGGGCTCCATCTCCCAATGACAGCCTCAGCAATGAACTCACTGAGCACAAGTTTTCCTCCCCAGCTCCCTTTGGTTTGCATCTCTCAGGCCTGAGGCAGGGAGGGGCCCTCGATTGCCAGGCCTGGAGAGGAATTGTTGTGTCTGCCCAAAATGGGGAAGCAGCAGCTGACCCTGAGTGTGGAGTTTGGAGTCACACACTGGAGAGCTGCAGGGTTACAAATGGGTGGGAAATGGGAAAACTCAAATCCTAAAGCATCCCTGGAATTTCTGACCATGCACTGCAGGGCTGAGCTGAGGGGAAAGGCTGATCCCCAGCACAGTGGTTTGTGTGCAAATTAATTAATAGAAGCTCTCTAATAGCAAATACTGGATGGATCCACCTCCCCAGCAATGCTGAATTTCACCTTTTGCAGGTAGAAGAGTTGAGAATTATCATAAAACTGATCCAGGCGGGCTCTCAGGAGAACAAGCAGTATTCAAATGCAATCAAGGCAATGTGAAATTGGGTCTGTGGAAACTCCTGGCACATCTCATAATGGATTGCTCAAATATGATAACAAGTACACTGATTTTTCTCTCTGAGGCAGATTAAGGCAGTTGCTCTAAAAACACAAGATTAATCTGACTCGTGCTTTGATATTATTTGTTCCAGCATTGGGTGAAAAAGTTGTGTGTGATAATGCAAAACCATCCAGCTGGGCATTAACAGCAGAACTATGATCACTGAAGCACTGCCATCCCATAAATGATAATTAATTCAGCTTAGGCATCATCTTTGATGGGAACAGAATTTGCACCTGTAAATTTAATACTGAAAAACTGTGTTATTTCTTTATCAAACATCTCTACAATTATGTTAATCTTTAGTTGACTTGTGGCACCTTGACTTCATGTTTCTCATACTTTTTGGGCAGGAAAACTTGAATATATATATATATTTAAAGCTTTAAAAGTAATAGGAATTGAAGCTGAATGCTTTTTATCAAATACAAATAAAATACCATGGAGATAAGCAGCAGATTTCCTAACAATTCTCCAGGAATTCCTTTAGATTTAGTCAAGTGAAAATAAGAATAAATATCAACATTAGTCACCAGTCCTGGTATTTTACTAGCAAAATTCTCCTGACTTCAAGGTATTTAAAGGAAAAAAAAAAAAAAAGAGGGGACAAAAAAAGCAGCCTTTAGTGAGATAGTTTTATACATGGATGGACAGATGAAATAAAATTTCCCACCATTAAATGATCTGGGAAATGACAGGAAAGGTTAAAACAAAGCAAGCAATGATTTCCTTTCTTGCCAGGGAAAAGTTTTGCTTTCAGGAAGATTGGTGCCCAGAGAAGGGGGAGAAGGGAGTGGCTGAAGGGAAGCCAGGAGAGGCTGAGTTTGTGGCTGGAAATTCTGCAGAAGGGATCAGCAACCTCTGCCCTTCCCAGGTGGAAACTTTTCTGTAGCTGCACAATCAGCAGGAGCCCACTCAGCTCTAAAATCCTGAACAAAAGAGATTATCTCATTAAGGATGGAAACAGGTCATTTGGATACAGAGGGGAAAAAAAGAGGAAAACAAAAGGGAAATGACAAAAGAAGGAGGAAAGATTTAAGGAATGTATTTATCACGTTGACTCTGATACAGAACCTGCTAAAATACAGAGACACAAATAATTCTGGCTAATAAATCCAGTTTTCCCTCTTCCTCAGCAGCCTCATTCACCTCATCCAAAAGAAGTGGAGGGCAAATTTCCTTCCCAGTTGTGTTTCCAGAACATCCTGACAGTGAACTGCTCCAGGAGGAGGAATTCTCTGGGTGGTTCCTGAGTGGAGCCACCTCTGTTCATCCTTTCTTCCCAAAGGCCACCTCCTGTCTCCAACCCCTTTCTCAGTTTCTTTTCAAGTCAACAAATCTTTGTAAAAACCACCATTAATTAAACACCATTAAACCAAAAGGTTTTCATTAATTATTTCAGGGAGAACTAAAGAAAGAAGGGCAAATATAATATATGAAAAGAACATCACCAACAAGGCCTCTCCAACATTGCGATTTTAAACAGGTCTGACAAAAAGCCTAAAAAAAATTACTTTTAGAATTTATAACATAGATGGAAAAGCAGGTAAGATCTTCTGTTGCTTTGGTTTTTATATAACCTTACTTTCTTCTCTTTAAAGTATTTTGGCAGCACACAGCCACTGCTTTTCAATTATTCTCATCATATTCCACTATTCAGAGCATTTGAATAATTCTGAATATTGAATTTTGGAATATTTGCAATTTTGAACACAAAAATCAGGCTTTTCTAAAAGTTACAAGCAATGGCATTTTTTTCAGATAATTGATTTCATAACCAAAGATAGACATTACTTGAATTTAGGACTGTAAATGGGATTTTGCAGTACCTTGTGCAAGTGATTTCTGTGTTGGAGAAGATACCCCACATCCTTTTGACAAGAGAAGAAAATACATTTAATTTGAGAGCACAACATCTGATACCACCCAAAGATAATAACATTTCTTTTTTTCTTCCCAGCACTTGATTATTTTTTTCCACTAATAAGACTTGGGGAGGAAAAACAAAAGAGATCTAAAAGAAAACCAAGACACATCCTAACGATTACTTTGATAATGCTAATATGCCCTTTAAAATGGAGTCCAGCTGGGAAATTGAAAGGGTGACAAGTGGAACCAACTTGTATTAGGTTGGCATGAGACCAGTCACTGGCATGGCCTAAATGACAGTGACTGCATCTGGGAAGGGGTTGATAAGGAAATCCTGTTACAGTGCACTGCTAGATTATTATTTTTTCTTCCCCTCCTTAAATTACATCTTACATGATTTTTCTTTTTTCTTTTTTTTTTTTTTCCTGGTCATTTTTTCATTTTCTGACAACAAAATTGTTTCATTTGAAACACTTTTGATTAAGCAAATGCCTCAATGATAGCTCCCAGCACTTTCTTTTAAGTGAGGAAAAAGTCTTATGTAAACTAATCTGATCCCTCAAAGACTTTGGCTGGGCACCCTTCCAGTCAGAAGTTTAAAATTTATGATAGTGGTTTACAAAGTACCTTCCAAGTGAGGAGAAGAGAGAGCATAAGCTCTTTTAGATGACCTTGATCTCTTCAGCTCCACTGGAGGTAATCCCAGGGGAAGGATTCTCCTCCAGCAGCAGGGATCAGGCTGGAGAGGCACTCATGGAATCCTCTGTGTGTGCAGGGATGCTCGGGGGGCTGCAGGTGGGGAAGGGATCAGGGTTAAGGAAAAGGTGAAGGAGGAAATTGAGGGGATCTTGCCAAAGCCTCACACTCAGCTGATGCACACCTCGGTCACAGCTGGCTCTGTCTCTGCTGCTCCTCCCTCTCCAACACAAATTTCCTCTCTAATTAAGCTGTCCCGTGGCTTCTCAGGTCTCACCAACCTGGCAAGGCTGTCACAACTTTGTCAAGAGAGGTGGAGTGTTTAAAATAATCCTCCTGCTGCTGGCATCTGTGTTCCTGAGGAATAAACACGATCCCTGCCACCTCTGACGTCCCCAGGCTTGTTCTGACTGAGTCACAACACAGAGATCAGGGTTCTTCACCTGAACATTGATCCAAAGAATTCTGAGTTTCTCCTCATTCAATGTGCTGGGCAACATCAAAAATACAGGCAGGAAAGCCAGCAGAGAAGAAGCAGGTGAGTCACACAATTCAGATTCCAAATATTGGGGTTTATTTCATCATTAAGGGTGGCTGAATTAATGAGAAGCAAAAATAAAACATGAAATAATCTGAGTTAAAAATATGGCTGACTTTTCATCAGGTCTGTGGGTTGCATGCAGGCTCCTCAGGATTTTATGGAACTGCTAGACAATTTCAGTCAGATCTGTCAGATTAAAAGTATAGAACGTAATTATCTTCTCATTAAAAAAAATTGATTAAAAGGCATATAAGAGCCCTGCAGAATGTTAATGTAAAGGCAGCACGTTCTGCATTAAAAGATGCAGAGCAAGTTTGCTGAAGAGGCTGAAGCATCCCAGAGCCTGAAGGACTTTTAGGCAAAGTTTATCCAGACTTCAAGATCCTTATCTGCTCCCTATCTAACGGAATTTTCCTAATTATGTTCTGGAAAAACAGTGCTCCTGGCTCCTTAGAGAATCCCAGAATGGTTTGGGTTGGAAGGCACCTTAAAGCTCATCCCATTCCACCCCTGCCATGGCAGGGACACTTCCCACTGTCCCAGGCTACTCCAGCCCTGTCCAACCTGGCCTGGGACAATTCCAGGGATCCAGAGGCAGCCCCAGCTGCTCTGGGAATTCCATCCCAGTCCCTCCACAGCCTCCCAGTGAACAATTCCTTCCCAATATCCCATCTAGACCTTCCCTCCTCATTCAAAGTTCCTTGCATGGGCTGGATTTTCACAGGGACTCTTGGGCTTCTGAGGATTTTAAGAAGTTTCAAAAATACGGAATAAAATCAAAGGAAAATTCCAAAGTTCCTTTACAAACATAAATAAAATTGGAACTCCTGTTTTGGAGAACATGCTGCAGTTTGAATACTGCAAGATATTTTAATCTTCCTTTCTACTCTGTTTTCCTGTGTCATGTTGAGTTCACCTTTCAGGAAACTGTGGGTAAAAATAGTGTTCTGTTGTCAGATGGATCCCAGTCATCACAGGAAACCAATGCTCCCAAAAAAATACCAAATCCTGTCCAAGTCCCTGGGAAGAATCTGAGGAATGGCCTGAAAGGTTCAATATTTTGATTCACTGGTATTTTACCGAGCACCTGCTACAATAAGATGCATTTTCCTTTTAAACTGGGCAATATTTCAACCAACTTCCAATCCATTTGGCCCTATTACTTCTGCCAGGTGCAAATTAAGGTAAAATATTACCCAGGCTGAACCCAGACTGCATGGCTGGCTCTGACTAATTTTCCAGTATGGTTTTATGCAAATGTGCATCCTAAAGCATTGATTTAGCTAAACATGTGCACAGCCAACATTGCTCCTGGCTCCCCCAGTCATTAATTTAATATTCATTTCATATTCCCATGAAGTAGAGAAGTTATTTTATTTCACTACAGAGATTAAATGACTTAGAGGAATTCAGTAAATTTGTGAAAATGCCAGGAACAGAATCCAGGTCTCCTGCCTAATTCCACAAAAACCATTCTTCCAGGCACCACGCGCTGCAGCTGCACAGTGGAAATGCAGAAGTTAATTACTCTCATTTCTTGTCCAATACAATCTATTTACTTCTTCTTCAGGATTAAAACTAATGTTTTGTCCTAGTACAAGCCCGCTTTTTCTTGTTAAATTCAACATTTCAGGTGTTTTGGTTTGTTGTTGATAGAATTTTTATGCAGAACACCACAGCTTAGGTTGAATTTTTAGCCTCTAAATGTTGATTGAGTTAACTATGAGTCAAGCCTTAAAATAAGGCATTTTATACCTGGACAACAATCAAAATCTCATGTTACATTATTTTTAGTTTTCAAGATGCCTTCTCTTTCATGCACTCTTTCAGCAGCCTAAGATTTTTACATCTATAAATATTTAAATCACCTCAATATGTTCTCCCTGCACATGAACTGCTGCTGAAGTTACATTTGTTTTAGTTTTCACTCTGAATAAAGACAAGCCAACTGATTGTGATCTTTTCCTCCTGGTTCATTTGCCACATGATTTTAAAAGGGACAGAGCAAACACACAAAGCTGACAAGGAATATGAAGCTTCCTCCCCACTAAACCCGATTAAAGGAAGTCGTCCTGAAGTTAATGTCAATGGAAATATCATGGAAACATGACTGCTTGTGGTATTTCCAATGGAAATACCAAACAAAGAACTGTCCAAATACTACTTCTCCTGTAAATATCATGAGGATATTTGCTGCTCAGCTCAAAGGCAGGAGGATAAAATGGAGAAGAGGAAGAAGAGAGCAGAGAAAGGAAAGCAAAGTGAGGAAAGCTGAGGAGCAAAGTGGGGCAGAGCCCTCTTGGAGGATACAAAACAACAGAGGCAAGGAAAGCTCTCAGTAATATCATCTGAACTTTAAGGGTTGGATGGGATTTAGAACTCCACAGGAAATGAGTGAAAAGGAGGGAAGCACTGAAGATTGAGCTATGAGGCATCCAGCCTGGTCTTGAACACCTCTGGAGAGCTTTCCAGACTCCCCATCCCTGGAGGGGTCCAAGGCCAGGTTGGACAGGGCTTGGAGCAGCCTGGGATGGTGGAAGGTGTCCCTGCCCATGGAGGAGCTTTAAGGTCTCTTCCAGACAAATAATTCTGGGATTAGAATCTGAAACACTGAAATGGGAAAGGCACTCTTGGAAATGAGGTAAGAATGAAATGGAAGAAGATGCAATTTAAAGCTTTTAAGAATTAATGTAAATGTACACAGACCCACCCTCCCCTTGCCAACACACCTGTACAATCCCTACTTGTGGCACTGATTCAGCCTAGGAGATACATTTTACTATTTTCATGCACATGTATTTTTTAAGTGTGCATAAATATATACATAAGGCAATTCTCCTGACAGTATTTTCTTGTCAATGGAAATACATTGCAACACTTGTCTTGATCCATCCTCCCAGTACATTATTCCAGAAGCCAAAATGTATTAATGAGAAAGAGACTCTACAGCCCAAACCCTTGTTGATTTTCTCAGTCCATCCTACACACAATAAAATTAGCACTGGGCATCTTTAGATGCATATTTAAAAGTTTCAGTTTGCAGCTCTTGTACAGAAACAAGACAAACTATGAAGAACTGAGGTTATTATTTAATTTCTTTTGACATCAGTCTTTCCAGATGATTGATTCTGTCTTTTTTTCCAACAGAATTATAAGTGTACAAGAAAATCTAGAAAAACTTTTGCAGTGTAAAAACACTCTGTGGAGTGAGAGGAAATCCCATTCACAAGTGAAAATTATTTGTATTCGACTGCTGTAAAAATAAACTGAGTACTCCACCAGTTTTGTAGCATGGATTAATAATGCATAAATGTTCACAAATGGTAGAGGAACGTTTCAGTCATTTCAAAATCCTTCTGACCAGTCAGCATTCCACAAAATGTCATGGAGAAATCATTCCAAATACTGCCAAGGAAGAAGGAAGCTTTGGAGAGTACAATGAACACTCTGTTACTGAACAATTATTTATGACTCATATTGAATTGATAAAAAATTATTCATATTACAATTCCTCCTGGATGGCTCACAGACATCCAAAAAAGTCCTGCCTCAAGGCCAGAAAGCCTAAAAGATCATGGAAATAGAAGTGGAAGAAGGAAGCAGAGAGCAGGAATTTACCAAGAGGTTTCACAGAATGTAAAGGGCTGAGAGGAGCCACATCTTCAAACTGCACAGAGAGCTCTGCCCCCACCTCCTAACACAGGTATAAAGCTAAAATAAATGTGATATTTAGCTGCCTTGCTTCTTGAGAAAATTATATCCAAAGTTAATACAATTTACAAAATAAATATGCAGGGCAAATTAAGGATGTATACTACATGAGTATGTAATTCAAGCTATATATACAAAACGAATATGCATTGCAAATTAAATACAAATTAAATCAAATCTTCTCATTTCCAACCTCACACTCTTCCAAAATAGACAAGACCTTGTCACCCTTTAAATGCATTCAAGTACGTGATACCTTCAAAAGAGTTTCATTTATCTTGCCGAGATGAAATGAAATTTACTTAAATTAGAGGTTTTGGTGGGGTTTTTTGTAGCTGCACCAACCTGAGCACATAAAGCAGGCAGAAAACAGCCCAGAGATACACAATCACCTTCAGGATTCACTCAGCATAAGCATTTTATTGACCCTCTTGTTATGAGATCCCATTTTAGACAGAAGCCATTCCATTTTCCAAGTCCAGCCTTTACTGGCTCAATAAACATTTCTATACTTCCACACTCACAATGCACACATTGGAGCAGCTTTTCCAACACCCTGGGGCCTGAGCTCCACGTCCCTCTGATGGAGCTGCCTGTCCCACCACTGATCCAGGCAGATCTCCCAAAAAAAGGAGGTGCCTGATGGAATTGTGGGGCCCAATAATGGGAATTCCCTTGGGTGAGGCACCAACTCCTCCCTAACCCAAACCACGCTGGGTGAACATTTCCCAGTGCACCTTCAGCTGCTGTTTCTCCAGAAGGAGAGGTCTAAGGACCTCTAGATCTAAGAACCCAGGAAAATGCTGGGGAGTTTTCCTTTCAGCATAAGGATCTTGGCACAGAAATCCTTCTAGGGTGGAGTCCTCTCTTTGATCAAAGACCTCCCAGCCCTTCTTTTGCTCAATACCTGCCCCAACATATTATTATTATTATTACTATTACTACGTCTAAATGAACACAAATATGGACACACACAACTCAACACTGAATCACACAATCATAGAATTAAGGCTGGAAAAAAACTTTAAACTCATCCAGCCCAACCATCAACCATATTCCCCAATAAACCACACCCTCAAGTGCCACATCCACAAGTTTTGCTCTGAGATCTCAAAATTCTTCAAGCTCAGCTGTATCAAAGGGTGACATTTTCATATGAAGGGGACAGGAGCTCTCCTCTAGGCCACAATTCAGCTCTCTCTCTAGGAATTGGCTTGAACAGATGGAATTGCATCAATTTTCCCACTTTCATCAGCACTGTCAAATAAATCCGAGACATGAGTAGTTAATAGAATAAGGAGTTGAGCTGACAGCACATCTAAAAAATCAACCAGGTATCAGCAATTTGGCAAAAATAAACAGCTTGTCCAGAATAGTAACAAAGACAAAATTTGACAAATAGAAGCCTTAAAATGCATATCTGATTAAAAATATATACACAGAGGACAAGGAAGATCTGAACATTGCTGTTCAACACTAAAAAGCAAACAATTGTTTCAGTTATGAATGTTTTCCTTAATTATGACTTGAAAACCTGTCTATAATCCTCTGATTAAAGCTGGAAAAGACCTCCAAGATCATGGAGTCCAACCTTATAATTTGAGGCTTGAATTGATGCACTTACTGCTTTTGGAAGCACATTTTTTGTGTCTGAGAGAGGAAAGGCCAGCTGAGAATCTCTAAACCCTGTGCAGTGATTTCTCCTCTTCACCCAATGGCAAGAATACCAGAGTCAAGGGGAGCCAGGATTGTGGTTCTTACACCAAAGGACAAGAAAAGAGGGGGTGATGATTTTCTTTGCTGTTGGCCTCATTGGGGATTTTTGTCCCCTCCCTGTTGAATATGTGGCAGGACAGATTATCCAGAACACTTTGCTCTTTCTCCTTTATTTCATTTTTCCACGGGGTGCTATAAAAGGCCAAAAGCAGCATTCCAGAGTGCAGGAACTCCTTGTGGTGAGGAAGCCAAAAAACTGGGGGCTGTGGCTCCCCTGGGGCTTACAAAGTGAGACCTGGACCTGGAATGCTCCCATAAACCAGCTGTGTGCTCTGTGGCACATTTAAACTGCTCTGAGCTTAATAATACAACAAACTCCTTGACTACACAGCACAGCAGCAAGTAACACAGAAAGGTCTTGGCACCAGCCAAATATTTTGACTTGGAACCAAGATTTTTCCTCATCCTACTTAGATTTGGGGTCACTGAAGGATCAGCACCTACAAGGGAGAGCACACAAAGGTATCTTTTCTGTACAGCAGCTTAAAGTACACTGAAGATACCACAAGAAAAAAAGAAGAAAAATTCAAAAGCTGCACACGACTGACAGTAAAACAGTTTAGCTCAAGAAGGTCTCCTAAAATAGCAAAGGTCTCTGAAGATACATAGCACCAATGTATATTCTCCTTGAGGAGCTGTAAGCATTTGAGAGCTTCATTCATCCTAAAATTCAAACAAAAGTCATCAATGAAACAAAAAGGCAACCAACCTGGCAGCGAACTCCCATTTCTTAAAAAAAAAGAATTAGAAATTAAAAACCATTTGGTTTTCTCTAGCTACAAAATATTCAAAGTTCACAAAAGTTCTGTTACCCCTTAACACATCACTTTTCTTCAGGCAACTTGAGCACAAAAGCAGCTTGACTTTCTCTGTACCTCCTGATTTAGCACTATTAAACCCATCCTCAGCAAACATCTTGCTGACAGTGAACACCTCAGGTCAAACTGAGCCATTGGGGATCCCAACCTTCACCAGATTTTCTTTCTGACCAAGGCAAGGGATCCTCAGGCTCTTCCTCTTAACTCACCTGGGACAAGCCCCACCTGAATTCAGAAACTGATGGAAGCGAGGATTCCCTTTCCTAGAACCTCCCATTAACAACACAGCAGATATTTTAACTTTTTCTGTTTTAAATGTTTCATTTTCTAAGCTGTTTGAGGGATACAAAATGTACGTGGGGCTTGCAGAGTCAGGCATTCCCAAAGTTCACAGATTTGCCTGTCAAGAGCCTGGGTTCAATTTCATCTTGAAACTGATGCTGGCTTTTTTTCTAGAAAAAAAAAAAGTCTCATACCCTAATACTTCAGGGTTGCTGATGACAAAATAATACAGTAGAAATTTAATAAAGCCCTTTTTCTATAGGATAAAGCCTGTGGAACTGACAAGGTGTACACTATAATTAGCAACCTGCACCTTCATATGCTTGTTGCCTGAACAATAAGCTCAAAACCTGAGGTATCTCTCCACATGTCAGCAATCCTTTCACCAGCACAACTTGCATACTGATGAATATTATGTAAATGAATTTACAGATAAAAAGGAAAAATACCTATTCTGATGCAAATCACACCCAGCACATAAGCAGTGGGAGTGACTGAAGCCTAAATGCTTCTTGTGCTTTTTCACAGCACACACACAAAAAAAAAACACACCACAGGAAAAAGCTGTCTGGATGTTCTCACTGCTGCTGACATGGAACCATGAGAAATCAAAAATTAAAAAAAAA